>VYZM01024333.1:0-13144 GCA_013398915.1 Dromas ardeola
ATTCTATGATTCTATGAAGGTTGGAGCCAAGTTCCCCCTCTTCTTCCCTCCCAGGTGATTCCAAATTATACATCACATTTCATCTGGTCTCTTAGATCTCTCTGATAAAATTAAACTGTAAACTGAGATAGAAATGTAACATCTCCTGGAAAGCTGCTAAGATTCATAGAATCATTTGCATTGGAAGGGACATTCAAAGATTATCTAGACTGACACCCCTCTCCCCCACCCCCGCTGTGGGTAGCGGTATCTTCCACTCAATCAAAGGAAAGCCTCATCCAACCTGACTTTGAACACTTCCAGGGATGGGGCATACACAACTTCTCTGGGCAACCTCTTCCAGTGTCCCACCACCTTCCTCATCAAAAAATGTCTTCCTCATCTCTAATCCAAATCCACCCTCTTTAAGTTTAAAACCATTGTGTCTTGTCCTGTCACTACACGCTCTTCTTAGAAGTCTTTTTCTGTCTGTCTTATAAGCCTCCTTCATATATTGAAAGGCCACAATATGCCTTGCCTTGGCCTTCCCTTCTCCAGGCTGAACAACTCCAATTCTCTCAGCCTTTCTTCATGGAAGACGTGTTCCAGCACCTTCATGGAGTTCACATGGGGCCACTTTTCAAGCCTGTCAAGGTTCTTCTGGATGGCTTCCCTTCCTTCTAGAGAACCAGCTGCACCAGTCAGCTTTGTGTCATCCACAGACTTGCTGAGGGCGCACTCAGGCCCACTATTTCTGTCACTGATTAAGATACTAAACAATATTGGTCCCAGTACAGACCCCTGAGGGACACCACTCATTACTGGTTTCCATTTAGTCATTGAGCCTATGGCTGTAATTCTTTTGATACAGCTATCCAGCCAATTCCTTATTCATTTATCAACCCGTCGATCGAATCCACTTTTCCAATTTAGAGGTAAGAATGTTATGGGGGATCATTTCAAAGGCCTTACAGAAGCCCAAGTAGATGACATCAGTTGCTCTTCCCTTATCCACTGATATAGATACAGGAAGTCACGCAGTCAGTCCACTGTAGGAGGCCGCTAAATTAGTCAGGCAAGGTTTCCCCTTTGTGAAGCCATGTTTGCTGTCTCTAATGACCTCCCTGTCTTCCAAATGTTTTGACATAGCTTCCATGATATTACCAGGCACTGGGGGGAGGCTGACTGACCTGTAGGTCCCAGGGTTCTGTTTATTATTATTTTTTAAAAGGATGTGATATTCCCTTTTCTCCAGACTCTAGGAACTTCACCTGACTGCAATAGCTTATCAAATGTGATGGAGAGTGGTGTAGCAACTACATCTGGCAATTCTCTCAGGACCCTCGGATGCATCTTATCCGGCCTCATAGACTTGTATATGTTCATGTTCTTCAGATCGACTCAAACTTGGGTCTTCTACAATGGGAAGGACTTCGTTCCCTGAGTCCCTGCCTTGAGGTTCAGGGACTTGAGAGATGTGGGAAGAGAAATTGCCAGTGAAAACTGTGGCAAAATAAAGTTGAGTACCTCAGCCTTCTCCATGTCAGTTTTCACAAGTTCTCTTGTCTTGTTTACCAGAGGGGAGGGGGTATGTTTTCTTTAATCTTCCTTTTCTGAGGGGAAAAAAGAAAAAGTTTCTTTACTGCCCTTGTGAAGCTTGCTTTTTCTGCACATGCAACTAGGGTTTTTGGGTTAGTTATAACATGGAATACTTAGTCAGTTTTTCTTTGACACTGGAGAAGAGGAAGTATGTCTGAAACACACCCCCTTTTAATGAATACCAGCATACACTGGTTGCTGAAAGAACAACAGGAACTCCTGTTTTTTTATAGCTAGTGCAGGTCCTGACCTATGCTTTGCTTATTTTTATTGTTTTCAATGTTTGTTGAGAACAATAATCCTATTATTATTTTTCTACATTTCATTTTTTCACGTCTCCTGGAAGCCCAATCCTGAAATCATTGAAAAGCAAACCCTGCAGTCCTTGGGAAAACCAAGCACTGGGGTTTCACTGATGTCCCAGCAGAAGGCCTGCAGAAGTGATGAACAAAGCTTGCAAGGCAATGGAAGTGCAGAGAGATCCCAAAAAACAATCTGCAAAGTGAAAATCAGAATGAAACACAACTTCAAATCTAGAATGAGTTGTCCAAAACTGAGTATGGAGAGTTAATGGGGATTCCATGAGAAGTTACACTAATGACTTTGTTGTGCCTTGACAACATGTTCTGGAGAAGAGGGATCTCAAATCCCCAGAGAGAAACATGGCTGGCATCCCCCAGTGGCCAGCACTGGACTGGGTGCATTGTGATCTAGATAGTAAAAAATAAACTTATGGCAGAAAACATCTGTTGTGTATCTTTGCTAAGTCAAAGGTGTCTAGGTGAAAAGTGGTTTTGTATCTGAACTCAGGTTGGCCCAAATCTGTACTGCCATGCCAGGGGCAGAGAACAGCTTTTGTATTAATGATATTCATATTGTACTCTTGCCTTTGGGGACTCCACGCTGGCTGTCCCCACCTTCCTGTCCATACGCTATAGCTCTCTCCACACTCAGCTCCTTCCTTTTGAGAACCTGTAAACTTAGTCTTGAAATGTACATATTTACATCTCACCATTTGTTCAGTTCAAGGTACTACAAAGGGCTTTTTCCCTGCTTTATTCAGCTTGGGGTGCTCACTACTACTGAGGATGTAAAACAGCAGCATATCCCTATTTTAAACATCCTGTGCATGAATTAACATTGTTCAGCCTTTTATCTAGCTTCCAATTTTCTCTAACAAGTGCAGAAGATTTTTCTTTTATGTTAGTAGTGGAACACGTTAACTTGAAATAAAATTCCAACTTTGATATTTTTAAAAAGTGAGCCTCTACGAGAGACTTCTATTATTTTTCAGAGACACACTGAGGCCATGAAGAATAAACTCTTGCATGAAACAACTGCAGTAAAAGACAGAAAGATACATAAAAAGGTACAGGAGTAACAGAACGCACTGGCAGAGAACAAAGAGATGAAATACACGTACAGGAATTACCAGGTTTTGTGGTAATCTGGCTTTGTGGGGACAAATGACAATTAAAAATTCTGTAACCCCATAGTCAAAAGTGTCCATCAGTACAAAGCAATTTATTATTCTGTGAGGGAGTAACTTGACTTAAACAGAATTCTTGCCAGGCTGTTGAAAGTCTGTGCTGCTATATGGAGAACTTTATCTAAGTCATGGATTCTTTTGCCATTATTTTCTCTTGCCATTTCTACCTCCAGTGCTGAAACATCACAGACATTTGATATCACCATTTACTTAAGTAAATCTGTGATACAAAGTTGACCCCACAGAAGAGAAAACAAATGAAAGCAGCGCTTGTAATAATTTGCAATTCTGAACCCATTTTTTGACCTTCCTCCTCATTTTTGAGCATCTTGATCAAGATTTAAAATTAAAAAAAGTGAATACTTATATTTTCTATCTCAGTATGGCTACTCACTAAACACTGGCCTATTTTTGCCTCCTATTAAGCTACCTCCTCTTGGGCCACCAACAGCTTGGTTCTCCATGTCAAATAGTTGCATGGAATCACTGATAAATCTGATTCCAATCCGGTTCCCAGGTCAGAACTATTCATAAAAGACAGAATGTGTTGTTTTGTACCTGAGTTCCTAAAGCACTTCTTGACATATTTCCTGTGTTTCAGGCAGTGGTATTCACATTCTTTAGAGTCCGTAGTGTGGAGAAATGTCCATGCAGTGAGGGCACTGTAGAAATTTAAGAAATCTACTATTCGTCTCAAAATATGCATTAGTCTGAGCACTTTGCCAATGTGGAACAGGCTAAGGACATGACAAAGCCTGTATAAGAAGTTCAATAAATAGATGCTCCTTGGCCATAGGATGTCCCCTCATACAATACAAAAGTCTTGTTGGAATCTTATTTTGGGATACCAATAGAACCCCTGGATGTAATAGAAACTGTCTGGGGAAGTTTCTGCTCATTGGTTCTTAGAAAAGGACACCCAGCTAAAAGAGAGAGAGATGGAAATAAGGCCATGATGGGCAAGGGAGATGGTCCTTGCAAAAAACGTACCAAGTTCCAGAAACTGAACAGATCATCAGCATTTCAAGGACAAAACAAAACAAAACCAAACAACATAAGGTCCTCCTAGTTGTTTTGAGGTTTGACTTTTCACACCTGAGGGGAAGGAGGAGGAGTTAGGGGTACTGACTGATAGGCCAGTGGTTCAATTGTCATTAACACAACATGACCCTTGTCCCTGCAAGCTCATTTTCCTCAGGCCACTCTTGCTCTTTTGTCACTGCACTTCCCTTTTCCAGATGGAAAAGATAATCTCCAATGGGTACCTATGCTACACTGCCCAGCTCAGCTTTACAAGTTAAACAGGATTTTTTTTTTTAATGTTATTTTTTTCCCTGTCCTTGAGAATATATCCAGTGGAGCCTATATAGCTAGTCCATTCAGTGTTCCTGCCTATACATACACTTCCTTTCTGTAGCGTGGAACAATCTCCAGCTAAGGACTATAAAGTCTGTTCAGCTGAACCCACACCTGTACACTCTCTGCCTGTAAAGGCATTTTAGAGTGGTATCATTGTACTTAGGTGATGGTTACCCATCACCATTTGTTGTCAGTGATGCGCTAATCTAAGTCTCAACTACTGCGATACCTGAGCTGGGTAACTGCTCCAACTGAATTTCCTCACAAAAAAAGGCAACCCAACAGTTATAATAACTTGAGTTTTCCCTCTTAACTCTCAGAAAAGGGAAAGAAGCACCCTGATGCCTCCTGCAAGAGAGCAAGGAGGGTAAGTTGCAACAGGCTGAGTGAAATGCTGTCATTACCCTGATTCATTCCAGAGGCTGAAATATTTATTCCAAGGCAGTCCTACCGAGGTCAAGTCAATTAGCTGGGATGTCTGTGATACAGTTTTGCCCATGTTACTGCAACTGTTTTGGTTTTGACTTTTCGGGCTAAGCTGTTTGACAGTCAAAAATCTGCTCCTTTCCAGCTACTTGTTCTACAACTGGGCTGGAAAATCGCAGTTGACCCACTCCCCTCGGGTCAGTGCACCTAGTTGGGTGAAACCCTTTGAGAATTAGTGGGTGTGACTCCCAACATCCCTCGCTTATGGTAACTATGAGAGCTTGGTACACACATCTCCATCCCAAACAGGGGCACAGGCATGTCAGCTCAGGATTTCAGACTGTCAGGAGGCAGGGATCTGGCCTGTTACTTTCAGAAAAAGACAAGTGGGATGTGTATGCAGGTGTGCATGTTATATAGAGGAAGAGGTCATGAACACAAGGAAGGACCGAAAAGTCAGATGTACCCTAACAGAGGAATGCAGAGGAAGAGTAAAAACAGCATTTCAGGAGCAGGGGTTAAAAATAGAGGCTCTGTTTTGTATTTCTTTCACTTTTAGTACAGGGATTTAGGACGTGGGCAGTCTTTGCAAAAACACAGATACCCCGCGAAATCCAGCCCTACTCTTTCTCCTCCAAACTGCCAGGACTCCGTTTCTGGGGAATCCCTTCCGATACACGGGGTTAACAGCTACGGACCTGAGATCAGCCATCTTTTTTGAGCGCTGAACGGGTAATTCCCACGAAATTCCCCGTTCTCCTGCCCTCTGGGGAAGCGTTTCCCCGCTAGCCTCCCTCCGTCCCCCTTCTTCCCGGCTGCTTCTCACTGCTCGCACCCAGGCAGAACCTCAGCGAGGCGAAGGGCATCTCTTGAGCGCAGAAAAGGCGACAGGAGGGGGGGACGGTCGGGCCACTGGGAACAGGAGGCGGCTGTGGGGTTTGGGCGGGGGAGGCTCCGATGACCGCTGTTTCCTACCGCGCCCAGCGCTGCCTCCGAGCGGCTCCGTTGCCGAAACGAATTCCCCCGGTAGCCGGGTAAGAACCGGGCCCGGCAGCCCCAACGGCGCAAGCGGTTCAGCACGGAAGCTGAGGACCGGCGGGCGGCACCAAGGGCGGCTCGAATCGCCCGTGCCTCTCGGACCCCCCTCGCCCGACGATTTCCAGGACAGGGACGAGCTCGCAAGGGAAAAAAACCCCTAAGAGAGGCGGGGAGCCGACCTAGGAAACTCATAAGCCTCTTCCGCCGAGGAAGTGGCGTGTGTTTAACCCGAAAACTGCTGCAGACCAGAAAAGCCCCAAGAGTCGCGTCCAATCTGTGAGCAGCGCGGGCTTTTCGAAATCGGTAGAATACCGGGCGGGCGGGAGCGCTCCCGAGCGCGGCCCTCCGTCCCCCGGCCGATCGGAGAGAAGCTACAGGGAGCCGCGGAACTTCACCCCCCCACACCTCCCGCCGAGCTGCGTCACCGTGAGCGCTGCCCGACTCCCACGGGGACTTCGTGCTCGTACCAGTTTCTTGCGACTCACGGCAAGCTATTTGCACCCACGCCCGCGGGGGGTGCGCTGGAACGCACCGTAGCACCGTGAAGGCTGCTGCAGTGCTGCCCGGCATCCGTGCAGAGCAAAGGCTCAGAAGCTTGTAGTTACCGGACTGACTGTAAACAAGAGCAATACCGAAAGAAAAAGTTAAAACCGCGCCCACAAACACAACAAAAACGTAAAACAAAGTGTTTCAGCTCTTTCTAGGAAAGCTTGGGTGGCTCTTAAAAGAGCCGTTGGGTTTATCTGCAAAGCAGACAGGACTTTCTTGGGACCATTTATTTCTTTTTGGGCGCCGCCTTCTTCGCCTTGGCTGCTTTCGGCTTGGCCGCCTTGGGCTTGGCCGCTGCTGTCCGCTTCTTGGGGGCTTTTTCCTTCACTTCCCCTGGCTTCTTACTGAGACGGAAAGAGCCGGAAGCGCCGGTGCCCTTGGTCTGCACCGGGGTGCCCTTGCTGACGAGGCTCTTGAGCCCCAGCTTGATACGGCTGTTACTCTTTTCAACATCGTAGCCACCGGCAGCCAGCGCCTTCTTAAGCGCGGCGAGAGAGAGCCCCTTGCGCTCCTTGGAGGCGGAGACGGCCTTGGTGATCAGCTCGGTGACGCTGGGGCCGGCGGGTTTGCGGGCTTTGGAGCCGCCCGCCGCTTTCTTCGGCTTCTTGGCTGCCGCAGCCTTGGCTGGGGTTGGAGCCGGAGCGGCAGCCACGTCGGGCGCGGCGACGGGAGCGGTCTCAGACATGGCGCCTCCTCCCGAGTCCGAGCGGACAATAGCGCTCTCGTTGCCGCCGCTCCCTTTTATAGCGGCGCCGCGCGCCCTGATTGGTGCGTCCCAACCCGCCCCGCCCCTGCCCGCCGCCGCTCCCGCTGTGTTTCTTCCCGGTCCAAAAAGGACTTTTTCCTCCCGAAATTTATCGCCGGCGCACCCCTTTTCTTCCCGAGCCGGGAGGGGGACGTCTGTCCGACCAGCTAACGGAGTTTCCTGTCGGAAGGAGGAGAAAGGAGGGAAAAGCGGCCGCAGAAACTCCGCGGCTTGGAGCCGCAGAGACCTCGGGAGAGAGAAACTTTCGTTTTTTCGTGTAAATTAAAACTATACCATCGGCTTAACGGGCACAGCCGGCGTGCAAACTTGTTTTTTAGAAGGTCCTCTTCACATTAGGGCAAAACCCAGCGTGGTTTGACCCGTTGTTCTCAGGGTAAATTGTCATTAAAGCCGAGCAAGTAACACAGCTTCGCCCCGTGGTCCCGGGCGCGGATGCAGAACTGGCTCCTTCGGTCGAACCGCTTCCCTGCGAAATCGCATCATCCCGATCAGTCTCTCTTCAGCGAACACCGTGTTTTAGCGACTGCCTTTTGGGTAGACGTTTGTGCCTTAACAGCGTGTGTGAAAGACGATGTTACTTAACGTCTGCTTAATTATTTCAGTGGAACAAAGCACCGACGTGCCCCTCTGAAGGCTGATGCTCCTGTCATTGCACTTTCTGTGTAACCTCAACGAAGTCGCTTTCGTCTGTTAAATTCAGCGGTCATGACATTGCAATATATCGGGTTTTACTCTTAAAACGTATAAAAGTACTTGTCTTTGCATCGCGATTTGTTAAAATTGATCGGGAAATAGAGTCTGGGATGTAATGAAGATTGATCTGGACGAGGCGCTAAAGCTAAAAAAAAATCGATCTTTTGAGGGTATATTCGGTAAGCGGGACACTGATTTCTCTGTTCTAATGTACGAATGTTGACGCTGTTAAGTGTTTTGCTTTGATAACAGCATTTGGTGATTCACCGTTTTCCTCCTTTCAGAGGTAAGGTAATAATTCACGCCTTTTCAAGGGGTTCCCTTCCCAGGGTCAGCGGCAGCTCCATATTCCAAACAATGGATTAATTCTCACTTTATTTCTTCGTTTTCAACGTTGTGTTACTTTATTTTTCATATAAAACAGTTAACAGCCTGCCTGCAATAATATTTTCTTTCACACGCTAAATAACAGGCTATCGTCAGCTCTGAAAACGGGTAAGCAGATCTATTCAGGACTAAAAGAAAGTACGACAGAGTGAATGAAATGACGGTACAATGTAGAGTTCCCGCTGCCTGGGACTGTGAAAATACACAAACACGCTGACTTAAATCTCCATGTGAGAGACGAGAAATGTCATATTCTTTTCTGATTACACGTGTTTAACAGAAGATGTTAAAGGGCTACAATCAATGCAAGGACTAGAGTTATTCTAGTAATTTAACATACCAGGTTTTATTGTCTGCTTGGAGGTGAAATGTGGGAAGAAATACAGCTTTGTGAGGTCTCCTAACGAATACATTTCAGCCTGTAAAGGTAAATGCGTGTTTTGGGTGATTTGCCTGCGATAACGAGCATGACAGAACTGCAAAGAGTGAGGCTGCAGAAGTGTGCATTGTGTATTGATTAAACACAGAAAATGGAAACTAATTTTAATGCCCATTTTATCTGATGATTATTTCCTGTAATGGGGAACACAGCTTTCAAGTCCTCCCAGAGGCAGTGGAGCTAACATTCTTTAACTCTGTAGTCCATTGATATCTGTATATAAGTGGTTTGTTTGTTTCAAGCTATTCACATTTAATGACAGCTTTCTGACAATTCTCTAGACTCATACAACAAGGAATATTGTCATCCTTATCAGTCTTTGAAAGATTCCTAGTAAACTTTTGATTTCTCCTAAATTCTTTAAGGCAGAAACAGATTCTGAGATTCCTGGAAATAGAAACAGAACATCCATTTTTTGTTTTCATTGTCATGATTGTTTCTTGACTTACTTGGAAACTAGAAAGTGTTTAGAGATTTAATTCTGATCTCTCGAGCCCGTCATTGCTCCGTGTAAGATATATTTTTGTACACGGGAGATTATCCCCATCGGCTATGGAGATATTTGTGACCAAGAAAAGACAGATTGGTACTATCAGGGTGTGGGTTCTCATCGGAAAAAAACATTATGATCTCCCCTACAATGTAGGTCAAAGCAAAGATGGGGTTAAACAAGAAGGCAGGAAGGGCAGACCTGAGTATTAAAGCAAATTGCAGATCATTTGCCTCCCTCTGGCTCTTTTTTTCTGTTACATTTTGCTTTTAGACGTTCAAGTATAATATCCTAGAACTATACAAATGTTTGGATTATAATCCAGTAAGTGGATTTTAATTTCTCAGCCACTGTAGACCAGAATTTAATTTTTTCATCACTGTGGAATATAATCCAAAACACAGAGCATGTGCTCAACACAGGAACTTGGTGCAGTTATGCAGGTACAGCAGGAAGCCTTCCCCAGGCTTTGATATTCCGTTATTTCTTCAGGCAGAAATTTTATTTGAGTATCAACACTCTATCCACCTTTCCTTCATTTTTAGAATCAGCAAGTGTCAATGAAAATACTGAAATATTTTACTAAAATGTTGTTACTTTCCTTACAGGAAATAAACACTTTTATTAATTAGCTTAGGCCTATGGAAAGATTCTACCTATAATTTCTTTAAGAGGTTACCAGGAAAAAAAAAAGAACTATTGGCAGGAGAATGTCATGGGTTCAGTTCTGCATCAAAACTCTACACTTGCTTTGGAACAATTCAACTTTATGCAGACTGCATACTGAAACTGGACATCTACCTTTCCTCCTATTTCAAGGAAAAGTGGGATAGATAGTACCAAATGATTGTTGCCCTGTGTTTTAATGCCCTCTTTCAAAGCTGACACCAAACTCAGGTGTCATAATGTTCAGTAAATCATGAATCCCTGCGTCCTTCTGCTTAAAAGAGTCATAGGCTCCCATTGTTTTCCTCTGTGCCTACTAACAATTATTTTCCTGAATTACTAGGAAAGTAAAAATGTCTTATAATAAATGTTTATGCAGTATTTTTATTACCACCACGCACAAATCAACAGCCACCAATTTCTTCACCATGAATTGTGGCTTCCACAATGGTGAGGCTCTTCGCTTGGTTGTAGGGCAATCTTATTTTGTTCTTCTGACAAATATCTGGATACAGGCCATAGCTCATAGTAAGATATGCACTACAAAATATTTGAAAAATTCTGTATTCCACATGTGAAAGACATCTCAAAATCATATTTTTTTTCATACAACAGAACATGCCTCATTGTCAGAAAATTGATCAATTTTTTAAATCACAGAAACACCATTCAAATACAGATGAAAACTACTTCTCTACCTCCTGGCCTTTGTCCACTAGCACTCCCGAGAGGATGGAAACCCTGCTGCTCAGCATGCAGAAGCTCCAGCAAACTGGAACTTTTAAGTTTTCTTTTTCTCTCATGTGGACCAAGAGTAGTTTCTGACACAGCATTAGACTTAGTGTCTGCTGCTGGAGCTGGCTCAGTGGCACAAGGATGAGAATGATAAGAAGTAACAATTTATGCTTCGTCAACAGCATAGATCTAATAATAAGTATAGGCTAGAAAGAATAATTTACCAGGTTGCAGATTCCCAAAGCTGATAGAAGAATGAGGTGACCTACAGTGTTTTTCTAAAAGTCATAGTAGTGCTCCTTCTAGAGTTGCAGGGTTAGGATGTGAATGGGGGCTTCTTCCCCACAAACAACCAGCAGTTTTCCCTTTGGAAACTCCAGATATGACACAAGCAGATAAAGTTTTGGTATAGCAGTGAGGGAAGTTAAGGATGCTTGTGAAACTTCCAATGCACTTGGAATTTTTTATGTTTTTTCTTTTCCTCCATGTGGCAAAACCGTTACTTGGGATTCACCAACTCCATTGATACCAGTTTGCCAAATTGCTGTTACTGTGTAACAGACCAAACTCTGAAGGCTACTTTAGATCAATCTCTAGGTATTTTTACACTGAAAGGAACGTTTCTTTGCCTGCTTCAAAGCCTACTAAATCAATGCTGTAGATTTAACACAAAACAAAATAAATAAAAAAAAGAAATTGTAACATAAGAACATACCAGGACTTTTATTTCACTTTTTATCATGCTTACATAAAATGTAGATTGCCTCTTCTGTGAAAAGAGAGAGACTTATATTCCTCCTTTAATTCTTGAAGCTCCTTTTGTCCTTTACTACCACAGTGATGAATCTTTTTACTGAGCATTTACATAACACAAGATAACAGTTTACCTATAACCTAATGGGTGGAAGCTGACAGTGGAAAGAGGCAAAGCTGTCAAGAGAGCTTCCACCCAGTTTTCAGCACTTTGAATTTGTGAGTAAACCACCAAAAATCAGGGGACTGTGAGTGCCAGCAGCCCAAACCCTGCTGCTTTGTTATTTTGTGAAGAGTTTATCCCTTGCACACATCAGGATATATTCAGGGGAATTTGTCAACATGTACAGAAGTAGAGATAGTGAGGGAAGACAATCAGACAAGTCCTAACTGAGTGGAAATGTAATTCAGAAAAGTGACAAATACGACATGGGTGAAATATTGCTTTCTAAGGCTCCACATATTTGAAAGCGTTTAGAGGCATTGACAGGAAGAAAAGGCAGGGAAAGTCCTTTCAAAGTGATTTCTATGGTTTCCTACAGTTGGGAGTCATTTTAAAATTCAGTTTACAGCTGACATGCTCACATGTCACATCTTTAAAGCTAGTCGTCTTTGATGAAATAGAAAGAGGTCAACTTTGTGTTTGTAACATATAATTCAGAATTTCATCTGTGTATGGAAATATTTTTGAGATGATTTTGTGGGAAAAAAATAATCAAACAACAAACATTCAAAAAAACAAACCCACAGACTGTGGTCTCTAGGCTAATGAGTTACGAAGGTAAGAAGCTGCTAAGAAGAAAATTGTAACAACAACGTAAATGGACATAACCTAAAAGAAGAGGGAACAGAAAGAAGAAAAACTGTAAGAAATGCTTTCAGAATTTTCACAGATAATTAATACCATATTTGCTATGGTTGCCCTATTGCCTTATAAAGTATTAACAGTTGTTCATTATCTTCTAGGCAATGTATACTTCTTTTCAAATGGAATCATGCTTGAAATAGTTCAGGGGCATATGTAGGCCCCAGATCCATATCTAAAAGAGGCAAGACAGGAGAAAGGAAAATAAACTCAACGTATTGTTTCTAGTTATGACATTCACTGTAAACTCTACCTGTTTCAGGTAGTTTATAATGTATTGTCATATTCATTCCCTGTATACAGTACCCAGCATCAAAAGAACGAGAGACTGAGAGTTCAAGGATTTAGTGCTACGCACAAAGGAAAACAAAACAAACCCAAACTGTAAGATCTGTGCCCATCCTTGGAAATAATTAGTAGTTGCAAGCAATATAGTAATTTATATACAAGTGTTGATCTGCAAAAGATAAATAAGTTGACCTGCACGTAGACAAATACAATAATATTCAAAATATTAATGTTAACACTGAAAAAGAGCAAAAAGAATTGAACGCCCGATAGATGCTCCTAACACTTTTGGTATCTTGTCGAAAAAGTAATGAGAAAATGTTTGAAAAAAATGGGATGATGCCCAGGAGATGGCAGGAGAGAATAAGACCGGCGAAGTCAACAGAAGTAGCTCCCAAGACATTTCGTCACCGCTGTGCCGGGCGAGCTCTGCGAAAACCGGCCCGAAAGGTCCGCGGGGTCCGCAAGACCGCCGACTCCTAGGGCGCGACCCACCGAGGCACTTGAGACGGGGCCCCACCGCCCGGAGAGGGAGGCAGCCCGCGGGCGCGCTCGGCCCCTCGTAAAAAAAAAAAGGGTCCCTGAGCTGCAGACACGCCGGGAGGTCCAGACGGAGGCGGGGA
>VYZM01024335.1:0-11653 GCA_013398915.1 Dromas ardeola
GACAATTCTATGATTCTATGCTCTATGAGGCTGTCTATTACAGTATGTAGTAAATCAAGGGGATCCCTAATGATCCTGTCTCTTTAGAAACTCTGTCACTATCTTTTGTCCCAGCGCCCTACCCCACTAGAATTCTTTATTTCAATGATTGTGGTCTGTGTTAAGACTATTTTTATTTTACTTTACTTTACTTTACTTTATTCTATTTTAATCCCTGCCACAGAAAAGACTGGTGTGGTTTGTAGGGAACACATGTAAGGTTTAGGTGTGGAAACAGCTATGGGAAAGGTGGAAGGCAGATAGTGGGAAGATGACAGCTAACAATGTGGAAGGAGCAGGCAAAATCACAAGACCTGGTGTAAGTACTGGACTGAGATCTCTAGGGTCTTAGGGAGTCTTAGGAAGATTGAAGACTTGAAAGAGTTGGAGGCTTGGTCCTCTCCTATGGTCCTGAGACTGTGAGGGATTTTATATAGTACGATTGTGGTGTTCGCAGACCTGGAGTACAAGGGAGTCCAAAAATTCTGAGGTATGAAGCATCCCTTCCCAGAACATTTCTAACAGCTCAGTCTGGGACACATACATAAGTAACTGTTGCTATCATTCTCACTCACACTGATCCCCATTCAGATATGAATATGACGATTAATGAGAGTTAACTGTTGAATTGTTTTACAAATTTATCTTTCACAATGCCTAAGGTCTGCATTTCAGAGAGCCGAGAACATAGATGCTTACAATATTTACTTCACAGTGAGCTAAATTTTATAGGAAACAGTAACGGGTGGCATTATGTGCCAGGCACCACATGTATACAAACACAGTTACAGGGCTTTGCATGCTAAAGCAGAGCTTATTCTTTTCTCCTTCTGCAAGAAGGCAAACCCAGCCCTGAAATATACGGAGGCAATCACAATTTTATGTACATGTGCAGATGGACACATACTTCATCCTACAGTTTTTACGCTGTGTAAGAACTTAATCATTTGTTTGCAAACTTAGTCATTTTTGTTGTAGTATTGTAAGAAGAACTCTTCCCTTTTAGTATGTATAATATTAAAACAAGTGCTCACCTATCTACCAGATGTTTGAAATCTGGCATATACTACAATGGTCTCATTGATATAATCCCCATATTCATAGTGTGTCTGAGCCGTGCAAAGAAATTCTTATTTTTTACACAGATGGAAATTAAAGATTCGATATAAATGCTCTAAATGCAGATAGATACACTTCCATCTATATACATACACACATGCACCCACACAATAGAACAATAAGACTCAGAATAAATTCATAACGTTATGAACTCTTTCCTTTTCCTGAAAAGGATTTGCACATTTCCATTAAAAAAAAAAATAATTAAAAACTGTTTTAACTTCACTTCCTGTAGGACCAAACTTTTTCAGCTTTGATAATTTTTTTGTCTTTATAATGTAAGAGAAGGAGAAATCACTCAGGCTATCAAGTCAAGTTTAGCATAAATTTAGTCATCCAGTACATATTATAACTGGAAGTATCCAGTTAGTTTTATTCTCCATAGTGACACTGTGATACTGATTCCAAGAAACTGTTTCAGATTTTAAGCCTAGACCAAAAAATCTCAAGAAACCCAGAATGCTACAGGGAGAGTCCAGAGTACAAATTTACAAAGCCCAGTTACATTGCTGTAGCAGAGCATGTCTTAGGTAAAAAGCCCAAGAGGCCTCGAAGATGCTATGGAAGAGTGGAATAAACTTTCCAACAAAATAATGTCTCGTGGTAACCCAGAGAAAGGAACACAAATTTTATCCACTTATTCCAAATTAGAGCATGTGAGAAACACTCAACTAGGTATAGGAATGATTTGTCAATAGTGTTCATAGTATGCGACAGGTTTTTTCCACTTCATCTCTTGCCTGTAACTATGAAACACAAGCTGTATATGGATTTGGAAAATCATTTAACACCTTTTCAACTCAGTTTTCTATTAGGAATTAATTAGGAATAAAAATAAATCACTAAAATATTCCATGTTTCCAAGACAGATAAAAAGAAATCCCCAAAGCTTTTTTCCTTTTTCCAATAAAAACATCTTCCTGGGGACTGCAATTAATCAGTACAAATACTGGAGTATTGACTCAGAAACTGAACCTTTTGTGTTGACATAGAATTCTGAAATCTCATACATAAACATTATAGAGGTAATCATATCTATGATTTTCTTTATTCTAACCAGCTATTGTTCAAGATAAGTTTGTGATTCTAGAAAAAAACAGCAGGAAAATATTGGGTTATTAAATCTGTTAACATTGTATCTTTCACAACATTTCTGATAGGAGCAAAAAGACAATTCAGTATTAATTTTCATCATTCAGTGAAAATAAATAAATATTTGTTCAAGAAGGATATGCAGTGGTCTAGCTATCGAAATTGGCTTCCTATATGGCTGCCTAAATTCAGTAAACTGAGTATGAGTATTAAACTTGGTTTCGCATGTACGGTTAATTCTAGCATATACAATTGCATTCAGATACTCAAAGCTTTTCAGAATTTCTTTGCTTTAAATGTAATAATCTCATCCACTAAGAAATCCACTAAGTGCAATGAAATATTTATTAGCTTTATAATGCTTACCAAGGGTTTCTAATACAACTGAATTTCCAGATTAACAACTGAAGAATACATATATTCATCTAGTGTAAGAAAGGAATTTTTCAAAATACAAGAAAAAAAACCCCAACAACTAATGGTGTATTGGCAAGATATTTAGATAGCAAGACTGATACAAATATAAGTTACTTTACCTTTTGCTCATGATCTTATATATTGCTTATTAGTATACCTAATTCTAATTATTTTAGTAGGAGGTAGAGTATTTTTAAAGATGCCAGGAGGTGCTAATCTGTTATTCTACACAGTTAAATACTTTAAGATATATCTGTAAGTATTTTTAAAAAGGTAGCATTAAAAAATGATATTTTTTTTTAGCTTTTTGGTTTAGGAATTAAGCATGATGTGTTCTGGATTCTGATCAGAGAAATTCAGAGACCAGCTTTTCTGGTGAACTTTCAATCTACCAAGAGAATGTTGGCAGCAGCTAGTTTCTGAAAAGTAACTTTTTTTATCTTGCTCATCAGTCTACACAAACAAGTGTCTGTAATTAACTTATTTTAGTGGCAGACAATTACCATTTTAATTAGTAAGCCTCTGTAACACTTAAATGAAAAATGAAAATAAAACATTTTGTCTTTCACTTGCATATGTATGTACCCCAAAGGGATAAGACTGAAACAAAACCCTACCACAGGTGTGACATTTGGGAAATAAAAATTATTTTGTTGTTAATGTTTCCTTCCTCTCTCCTTCCCACTATGTACTAAACATACCGAAACTAACAAGTTTTCTTCTACCTATTACATACACATGCAACTAACTGCAAATGGCAGCAGTAAGAGTTGCACTGTAGCACATAAGCAAAAAAAAGATAGGAGTCTGTCAGTCAGGACTGTGCTTATTTAATTTTATTCATAAAATTAAAGTATAACCCAAGTTGCACTTAATTTGCTTTGGTCTCACTTACTTGCATTTGAGAAGCTTTAGGAAACAAAGCCCTGGAAATATTTGGGAAAGGGGAAAAAACAAACACAAAGTATTTGGTAATCATTCACACATATCCACATGCTCCACAATAAAATCTCAAGCAATATCTAAACATAGTGTTTTAAAAATAGTCATTGTTTTCCTCGTCTATCGCTCAACAAATCCCCATCCATTTGCAGTCCCCATTTCAAATGCATAGACACAGCAAGAGTTTCTGCACAGCTCTCTTCAGCCTCTTCGAACCCATCTACAGATGTCTGAGCAGCCAGAAGGCTTTGCTCTACAGCAGCTTACATATCAGAATAGGGTCCATTCTGATATGCAGTTATTTGATCCAGTTCTTTGGCACAAACTCTGAAATCGAATTTACAGTCATGTCATGATCATCTCTACAATCACATATGCTATATGTTTACTCGTAATGCTAGATAAACTAGAGAGACAAGAACCTTCTTTTTTTCCTGAAATATATCTTTCTTAGTATTCATTAGCTCATGGCAGATCCAATAACAGAAGTCTGTGCTTTTTTATGAATAGTTGGTGATTGGAATAGTTGGTGTACATGTTATCCTTTACTTACATTTATAAGTAGAGTACTCCTCCTGGTTTTGTCCTATCTGCGAACTTGCTAAGCATCCACTTGGTCACATCATGGGGGTTATTGATGAAGATGTTAAACAGTTCTGGCCCCAGTACTGATCTCTGGTATACCCCACTAGTGTCTGGCTTCCAGCTGGAATTTATGCTGCTGATCACAACCCTTTGAGTCCAGCGGTTCAGTCAGTTTTCATTCCACCGTACTGTTCATTTGTCTAGTCTGTATTGCGTCAGTAGGTCTATAAGGATGTTATTGGAAGGTAGTGCCAAAAGCCTTGGTAAAGTCAAGATAAACAACATCCGTTTAAGTTAACATAAAGTGATAAAAGTGAGAAGTGCTTTTAAAAATCATATCCTCTGTTGGCTTTTTGTGTTTGTTTTTCAATATGTTGTCACTGAAACTGTAAGATTTATAGAAGATCAACCGGTTAAAGACAGCGGGAAATGAGAAAAAAAAAGGCAAACAAAAACCAAAAACAAGATACCAAACTTTTTTCATTTTGAAATTTTAGCTAATTTCCATATCTAGGAAGACAAAATGTCAACAGTCTTTAAATATAGCTGTTCAAATCAAAACAAATATTTTTAGTGTTGAAATAAGTTCCTTTACTGGTTTTAGTGCACTGTATTAATTATATGATAGCTTTTATTACTGTCAATATGTTAACATATCCACAAAAGCAAATACTTATTTTCCTTTAAAGATAAAAAAGAGTGGATTTGAAGCATGCTTATTTCCCTTCTTCCTGTTATCTTTCTTAACATAAAGATTTATGAATAGAGATAATTTAGGAACTGAAATAATCTTCCTCTATAAAGCTAATACCACTTAAAGTTTATCTTTTTAAATAATGATACTGGCCTGACGGTTACACATACAGTTCTCGTTAAAACTTGGAACTGAAAACAAGCACTCTGCAGAATGAGAACTTTTTAAAGTAAACAACTGAAACCAAGAACCTTCATTACTTTTGAATTCTCTTTTCTCATTAGGACTACAACCCCTTGCCAGCTGGAAGTGATAAGGGTCTAAGAAAGGAATTTTTTCTGCTGCTACTTTAATTTGTCTGCTTGCCAAAATTTACCTCTTACTGCAGCCATGGGCCTGAGAACAGATAGGACTTGGCACTGGTTACTGCAGTAAAGAATGCCTCTTGTCAAGCCTTCTTGAAAAAAATTAGTGCCAATTTGCCAGGGAGCAGTCCATGCCCTTTTCTTGATTTTCTTTGTTTAAATTTCTTATTATTTTCATCCTAGGAAAATAATGTAGAAAATAAACCTTTACTAAAATATGAGAAAACCAAGAGTCTAACAAACGCAACAAGCAACTTGAGAAACCTATCCAGTTGATCAGAGGATAAGAATAATAAGTATTGCAATTTGTTTTTATGTCACTTAGAATAAAGCAGAGACATTTATCCTTTTTCACCAGGGAAAAAGAAAGAAAAATTAAGGAGCAAAGATTACACACCAGCACGGCAAATCTCAAACTGATATACCAAGAAGCCCAGTTGTTTCTGCAGCTTCATTTTTATGTAAGGATTAATCTGTGATAGAGATTTGAATTTGGATCTCTCGCCTCTCAGTGAAGTCCTTTTTCTTGGCCTTTTGTGAGAAGGAATACTGAGCAATGGAAGCTCTGCCCTGTCATAAGTTACCTGTGTCTCTCCATACAGAAGGGGAATTAAGTCACAGTCTCTGTGCCAGGTTCAGTTTCCCAATACAACTGATTTGCCTCCTTCAGCTATAAAAAGAAATTCCAGGTCTGACTTAGTTTTAGCTGCTTTACCAAATATTCTATCAAGGCGCAGGATACATGACAACAGACAAATATGCGTGGCAAATACACTGTCAAATGAGGTCACACCCCACTGCCAGAATAGCCATTTGGTTTGGGAACACTAAGACATAGGATAATACACCAGGAACCCAGCACCCATCTCTAAGCCAGGAAATTCAGAAGCAAGGAAAAGCTGAACCTATTTTTGTGAAGAGTTTGTCTGGCACATAGATCAGATGGCCCTGAGAAACTAGCTTTTCTCTCCATAGGAAATATATTTGTCCCAGCTTTGCTGGCATTTTTTTCTATTCCCTTGGCAGCAACTGTCTATTTGCAATTTTACTCAGATCTTAATCAGGAACATATTATTTTTGTTGTTGTTGGTTAATATGGTATATGATGACAGATAATATCTGCAGATTCCTAACAGCTATAGTGAAGGTCAGCCTGAAGTCTTACAATCTCTTAGGATACAGTTAAGTGATTGTCCTCTCATATTCTTTTCCTTTTGGCTTCTTAGGGTTTGCTGTTACTATGACTGTGTTCATTGCTGCTCAAGAAAAATGTACACAACAGAAGTCTGAGCTAACCAAAATGATGTTAGGATAAAATGCATATTTACATACAGCAAGTTTTTAACTTATACATAGCACCAAATTAAAAATGAATGGACTAATAATAATAGTACTAGTAGTAATAAAAAAACCCAAACAAACCAAACTTAACAGATAATATACAAATATAAAATAAATACCCTTAGTCAGGCCAGCTGAAAAAACGTACAAAATTTAAAGCACAAATGACCTTTAATTTTAAATACATTTGTAAAAATCTCAATGCTGTTAGCACCTATGAAAGTGATTATACTGCTGTTCGACCAAAGATAAGCTATCCTGAAATATAAAACTTTCCAATTTTACAGCCTGACTCTCTAGGCATTTCAATCTTTAGTTGGCATGCCCTGAATATTACAGATCCATACATCACAGGGATGAGATCTGACAACTTTGATGGAAATATAACATACATCTTATTCCAAACATCTAGTATGTCATATATCAAATCTCTATACAAAAGGCAGTCAGCCAAACTACTGCACAATGTCCAGCTTTATGAGTCCTAAACTTGAAGGCAGAAGTTGTTGAAGGCAGAGGGAGATGGGCAGAGAAAAAAAATTTTCCAAAGTCTATACTGAGAAGAGAACAGATGGTACAGCAAGCTTTGGAAATGCACTTTTGGAATACTTTTTGATATTCACTCTAGTTAGGCTAACTAGGTGGAAACTGGTTTTATGAAGCAAATGTACCAATTGGGACAACACGGTTGAGAATTTCAGAGTGAATGGTAACTTGGACAATGGTGACAATTAAATGAGAGCTTTCGTGGAAATTATTACAGAAAGAAAAGTTATATCAAAATAATAATGTTTTAAAACATCATATTATATACTGCAATAAACTTAGTTCATTTATTTGTAAATTGTAATAATGGATCAGTCTAAGCAAACAAATCTGGAAGAAATTTTGGAAGTATCATAAAAGAGCATTCAGGCCAAAAGATGACCTCAGTATGCCACTCAAACACAAAGATCAAAAAGGTGAATGAAAATGTTTACTACAAGCTCTGAGAGACAAAATCAAATGAGCCACAAAGGTGCAACAATAACCAGAAGCCAATTAGTATCAGGAGGGTAAGCTTGAACTGGGCTGATGTGCCACTCAGTGGAGAAGGAAAGATATTGATAGCTGATGCCAATGTTACGAACTCATTTTTCACATAATTTTTATTTACAAAGTTAACTGAACTCAAGCAGTTATGACAATTTTTATCAGTGGCAGAAGGAGAAGACCTCAGTATGATTAAAACAGAATGGGTTAGAGAAATTAGTTAGATAAATTCAATGTATTCAAGTTGAATAGTAATTTCATCGTAGGACATTTAAGCATCTGGCTGATGAAACTTGAGAAAGGCATGACCAGACTAGAGAGGGTCCAAAGGAAGAGCACAAAGATGATCAAATGGCTGGAGAGTGTGCCCTATGAGAAACAACTGAAAACGTTAGGTCTTTTCTCCCTGGGGAAAAGAAGGTTCAGGGGGCACCTCATCACAGTATTCCAGTACTTAAAGAGCAACTACAAAGATCCCCAGGAGTTACATGGAGAAGACAAGGGGCAACAGGTAAAACTTGCACTGGGAGAGGTTTCACCTCTACATAAGAAATAATTTTTTTATGGTAAGAACAATCATTCAGTGGAACAACCTCCCCAAGGGACATGGTGGAGTCCCCATCACTGGAGGTTTTCAAGATGTGATTAGACAAGGTGCTAGAAAATCTCATCTAGGCTCCCTTTCCCACAAAAAGTTTGATCAGGTAATATTTTTAAGTCACTTCCAACCCTGTCTTTTCTATGATTCTGTAATTCTTTGATTCCATGAATCTCAGTTTACCAGTGATTATCTTTGCAAACTTATGAAAGACAGATGAATTTCCAGAGGACTGTGAAAAAAAAGCAAGCAAAATGAATGTTTTTTTAAAAAGAGTACTTGGGAAATTAAACAGACTCATGATATTAATTTAAATTCCGAAAGAAGTACTAGATAGTGTTTTTTCAATTAGAAAAAATCCTTGTGACAAGGAACTAAGGAATAGAAAATAGAGATTTATCAAGAACAAGGCTGGAAAAATCCTAATTGTTTTACATGAGAGAGTAATAGCATTAGATGAAGGGAGGAGTACAGGCGAGGGAAAAAAAAAACAAACTAAACCCTACTAGATTATGTTATTCGATAGACAGAAATGCAAGATACCACATGTAGGAAGGAAAACTCTGAACAAACACAAGATGGTGAAAAATTAGCTAGGTAGAATCCAATGGTTAGAGCAGATCAAATCTGCAAACAAGTCAACAAATGAAACGATGTTGCTGAAAAGACATGCTGGGCTGTGTAAACAACAGTGCAGCATGTAGGAACATAAAGTAATCTTTCTGCTTTGTTCAACACTGGTAAGGCTCAGATAAAGTAAAATAGAAAGATGTGGACTTACTAAGCAAATTGCATAAGAGATTGATCAAAACGGACAAAACATGCTCTCCAACAAGAGCCTGAACGATCTGGAATTGTTATGCTAGAGAAGATCAAGTAGGTATATAACTGTTTTGAAGCATGTAAAAGGCTCCTGCAAATGGTTTATTTCTTTTCATATTTATAGCGGAAAAGACAAAAAATATAGATCTAAATTACGGAAAAAATCCCTATAAATTAAACATTAGGAAAAAAAGCTTTCTAGTGGTAATGCTGGTGAGACTTAGAAAGAGATTGTCTGAGAGGTTGTAAAGTCATCCTTACTGGAGGTCTTTAAGAACACATTAAACAAACCAGTCAGAAACAGCAGAGAGATGTTTGATCCTTTCCTATGTTGGAGGGAAAGCCTTTTCTGATTTCTTGAATGACACTGAAACTCATAGAAGTCATCCTAATTCCTCAGTATAAGTACACCTATATATGCTACTGAAATTGGAAAAGGACTGCACATTAATGTAAAATTCTGATAGCTTCAAAGGATGATGTTCTTTGCCATACTGAGTGTACTTACTTTGTTGCTAGATTGAAAGATCTTTATAGGGCCCAAAAAATAAAGACATGAAGCTGTAGTGGAAGACTGGACTGTTCATTTGGGAGTGAGAAAGTTCCTTCTTTAATACTTTTGAGTATGTTGAATTTAGTTTCCACAGATCTAGTGAAAGTCATGGTCACACCTTATGCTAGTATGAATGTCCTGCTGCAGTTACTGAATATGTAAAGTTAGAAAGAGTCAGGAAAATTTATTAGGTGGCCTAGTGGTCAGGGAGTTGATACAACTCCCTGCTCCAAAGAAAATCCACTTATGCATTGGATCAAACATGTGTCTGCTGTTTTGACTGTTTTTTTTAATGTGTTCTTAAAGACCTCCAGTAATGAGGACTCTACAGCCTCTCAGGCAATCTCAGTTTCTAAGTCTCACCGGCATTGTTGGAAAGATCTAAGAAGAGAGAGTAAAGACACTCCTCATATCAGCAAATTAGCCAGTCATTTTGGGAAGCCTGGGATTTTCATCCCAGAAAGGGGAAAAAATAAAAAAGAATTAGAAAGGATTTAGGTATGAAGCTCAGTCATTTGGGGAATGTTCCCTCATTTTGGTGCCTTAGTATCTTTTTGTTCTTAATGGTACTCATAATTTATTTCCTCCTTCTTTTTATTTTATTTTATTTTCTTTCCTCACCTCCCAGACATGGTAGTTCTTAGCTTCATATGGATGATACCCAGAGATCACACATCCTAAATGTAAATCCTAAATGTAAATCCTAAATGTTACTGAAGGTAACAGTCACACACTTAAGCACTGATACTTGTCTCTAGAAGCACATCATGGCAATGACTCCCACATATTAATAAAACCACTATTTGAGATTCTCATCACACATTGAAACACAGAACAATGCAAGTTTAAAATTATGTGTAAACCTCCTTTCAAAGCTCTAACTACACCAACCCTCACCCCCCCCAGAGTCATTAAGTTATAGGGAAAATAAATACTTCTGAACATTGTTTTCAGTATTGAGTCAGAAATACTGCACTTAATAATGTGAGTCGTATTTGGTTGGGGTTTTTTAGTGGTTTAGTTGTGTGTTTTATCTCTGGTACTGCTTTCCAATGCCTTCTACAATTTCGGCTCTTTCCATTACCCAAACTCCAAATCGTAACTTCACTTTCATTTCCTACCTGAAATACCATTGTTTGAAAAAAAAAAAATTATTATGGTTTGGACAAACAATTAATCTTATTCTTGCTGTTTTCAATGGAATCTCAGGAAAGGTGGAAAGTCCCTCAATTCCTCTAAGTAATACCTTTTAGAATAGATTTTATGAGGTATCAGCTGTCGCTGCACTGAACGTGAATTTAGTAAATTCAATTTAGTAAATTTTCATCTACCATAAGGTGTTTAATAAGTTGTTCTCAGTCTGTGTGAGATTAAATTGCTATTGTAGATCTGAAGTTATTGTCACTGCTCTCTGCCTTCAGATATTTACACAGGATAATATGAATGATTTAATAATAATGTCATACACATAAGAAAAGACTTGTCCCAAATTTAAAAATTATTATCCAACTAAAATACATAATATCCAGACTTGACTTTATCAAGCCAGATTAAAAGTGATGATCACAAACATGCACATTATTTCAAACAGTTGTGCCTCATATCGGGGATTTTTTGTATGTCATCTGGATAATAAGTGCTATAGCATCTGAAATTATACTTGCTTCTTACATTTATAACAAATTTTAAAGCTTTATTGAAGAAGATGATAATCAAGTCAGTCCAAAATTGAGTTCCTTGCTGCAGCAAAAATATATTTCTCAAGTAAGCATTTAAATATGTATATTCCTCTGTTATAATTTTATAAGACTCCTTTCTAAGAGGTTCTAAATACTTTCCCCCTTAATTCAAGGAAGTGCGTGATGCACAATTCAATATTGTGCTAATCCTTGTATATGAGTAGTGCTGACTTAAATACTTGAAATAAGGTTTATGTTTATGTGATTTGCTGTACTAAACTAAACCCCTAGTGCCTCAAAAGATAATGTTCTCAGTAAATTATTTCTCAGAGCATCAAGGCTGGATGGTCAAGTGCCGGAGCCTGGCACTTGCAA
>VYZM01024336.1:0-12668 GCA_013398915.1 Dromas ardeola
CCCTATGATTCTATGATACTGGACAGCATGGCTGATGACCTCTTTATCCTTGTCCCTCACTAGAATGGTGCTCAGCTCCTCCGAACTGCTCCACACCTGGGTCAGGCAACAATGGGATGGTTGAGTTCTTTTTTTAAAGGGAGTATCTTTTCTTCAGTAACCCCGAGTAGCTTCTGCTCTTCCTAACCGCCCTTGTAATAGGAGCTACAGATCTTTTTCCTTTCTCCCTGGCAATGACTTCTAGCTGTTGATACACCATGGATACTCAAACTGGCTGCCACAGAACAGGGTGTTTCAAATTACAGAAGACGGCAGTGCTGAATCTCCCCTTCTCTCCATATGCTCACAAGTAGCCAACCCCCAGTCACCCGAAATCCTCCCCTGCAAGGCAGCTTCTGAGAGATAGGCTCCAAAGAGGCTTTCTAAAAGAGCATACAACAATGGGTTGTAGTTGGAGCCATCAAGAAAGTGCAGTGTTCGTTTAATGCTACAAGAACACGTGGGGACAGAAATTCAACAAGCTATGTCACCTTGGCTGTAGCTGCGGAACATGGGGCTGTGGGAGTTGGACAGCTGAGACAAATGTGCAGAATCTGCTGCTACTGCTTGGGTAGAAAATGACATGATGGTGTGTGACTTAGCATTTAGCTTCGCTGAAGCAAGTACAGTCCCTGCAGAAGTACTGCGTAAATATGCATTGTTAGTGATAACATTTTTCCATTCGTCAGTGTGATGTGTTAGGGCCCAATTGCCAAACTTTCTCTGGTGAAGACAAAGCCCTTCTGCTTTTGCCGTTTCTCTGAGCGCAGCAAGACAGATGTGGTTAATGCTACACTTTCTGCAGAAAACTCTTTTACGGTTGGAACAACTGTCTGTGAAAAGAACCATAGCAATGCTTCACAGAGCTGCCGAAAGAGCCACTTGTTTCTCTGCAGACAGCAAGCAGTCAGCTCACGTTCATTTTCCCAGTTGAACCTGTGCAGAGAGGCAGAGAATCCCATTTGCCCCTTGCAAGAGGGCACAGGGCAGGAACACACCAGTCTCCAGAGCTGAGCTGCCCTCCTCTCCCCTGCCCGCCAGCTGCTTCAGCCCACGCCAGCACACAGACACGCAGTGCATGGGGAGACAGCAGCCGGTGTCTAAAGCCGTTCACAGGCTCCAGGGTGGCCTTGCCATCTGTTTCCGTGAGCAGCCACTCTGGGCTGGGATTTCTGGAACGTGAATTCTAAACTGGTCTGTCCTGGTTTGCCCATAAAGACAACACTTACAATCAGGAATCTGACGCCCTTGGGAGTATCTTCCTCTTCACTCCTTTTTTCCCACCTCGCTGCCTCACAGAAATGAGTAGGATAACTAGCTAGCTTTGGTGAGCACAGAAAATCTCAATGTTAAATCCACAAGGTATCTGTTTCCCACACAGAAAATCTAACAAGGAGGCCATCCTTTATACTTTCTCTTTTGTCAAGCATATCGGATCCCACATTATGCACGCACGCTTTCCATAACTGCATGTAAAGTGATATTTCTCACACATAAATACTCATGAAGGAAAGACAGTTCATGCATCCTTATTCTGCAATTCAAATTATGCCTCATTTCTATCAGTGGAAATCCCCTGTGGTTCAGTGAAGTCAACAACTACTATATTATATCATGTAAGAGTAAAATCCTGCCCTGGTATGTCAGTGTCTCTATGTTCTGTATTTTTCTCACCAAAAAGAAAAAAAAATCCATTAAAAAGTCACATGCTGATCACAATTAAAACTGCTTTCACCAGTAGATTATAAGTACTTAAATCAGTTCCCCAACCATAGCAAGTGCTTCACTTGTCTCAGTCACACGGCTATATTAACATTCTCCATAGATGTCAGCATATTCTCTATGTCTAGGTAAGTTTAAAACCTAAAAGAGTACTTTCTTTTGAATAAAAATAAAAAAAATAATGGCTATGTAATGTCATGTCACGTCATCATCAGATGGTAGCCCTACCGTTCAATAGGAAAATTATTTCTGTCTGCATTTATGGTGATACAGGTTTGTCTCTTAAAAAGTATACACATTTGCCAAAAGGGTGAGATTTTCAAGAAGCCCTTCAAGGAAGGCTTCATGAACCACTATTTATTCTTAAGATTTAAGTTTTTGAAGAATTTTAAAAAATCTCCAGCTCCTATTTAGCTTGCAAGTGGTATAGACTCTGAACACATGTGAAGGCCCCATAATAAACAACATACATCTTTGATTAGTAGACATAAAAAAGAGAAGGGTATAACAAATGACAAAACTGTAATTCTAAGTAAGAGAAGGTGGCTTTTACACAGCAATCACTTAGGTAACATCATAAAGCTTTTCTTGTCAGCTGCAAGTGCGCTTACCCTGTGTGATACCACTTTCATAATGCTCTGTTTTACCTAGAGATGCTCTCCTTGCTCCTACCCTCACTGCTGCTACCTTCACTAAGGCTGGAAGCCTAATGATGGCAACGTCATAAAGAGCCTATGAGGTCATCTTCCCTTCCAAACCTGGAGCTGAAGGGACCTGGTACATGTAGCATTGCGGCTCAGCCCATGGAACAGTAATGTGTCAGATAGCAAAAACTACTTCCTAACCACAGGAGAAAGTCAGAAAACGCTGCATGACATACAAAAGGGGAGAGGAAGGGAATAAAAAAATCCCACAACAACTCTCCTTTAGAGCATATACACTTACCTAAACCGCATCAAATGGTGAAACAGGTTCAGGTAAGAAGACATCCAGGAAACGTGAAAAGAAATGAGAAAAAAAAAAAGGGAATAAATTAGTTCAAAGATAGGCAATTCCAGTTAGCTTGATGACATCATCTAAGAGCACACCAAACAAATCAGACTCAACCTTTATTTGAGTGAGCCAAGTTTAACAAATTCATCCTACTCAAGTGCTGGCTTTTGCTATGTGTTGGTTTAGTCTCAGCATGATGCATGCAGATGTGTTGATATAAAAAGCAGAGAAATAAAACCAAACCTTTAGCACACTATGGATGGAACACTACTCCACACCCACGGCCCAGAGAAGCTGCCCACCTAAGACTTTCTGCAGACTCAACACAGGTGGCCTGTGCACACAAAGGCCTGACTTTGCCTTCAGATCTCATTGACTTGGGCTAAGCAGTTTTAGGAACTTGATTCCTATTCAGCCCACTAATTTTTAGCTGTGCTAAGCCTGGAGCAAATTTCAAGAGCAGAGAATCATCAGGGGAAAAAATTGCTTTAGGAGGAAAGGAAGAGAGACAGGAAAATGAGTAATCTTCAAAATATCTTTAATTTTGCGCTGTTTTTTCCTTGTTGAGGCTCCTGTTACAATGATATTTATTTAATATCTTATAAACTTAGTCTTTCATCTCATTGCATGGTGAAAATCTTAACTCTTAACAAAGATTTTGTAGGGGAACAGGTAGCCCTCAGTTCCACTCACAATAACCTACATTTCTCTTGCAACCAACGCCTGGAAGAAGGATGTTTTTTATTTACCTCAACTCTACACATTTTCACTTCAGCCAAATCTACCTTTCTGCATTCTTTCCCTAAATCAGGGATGGACATTTCCAACAACCACATGACCATACCATTGCTCCCCAATGTCTTTTCTTCCATAGTCTTCATCTTATTCCTGCCAAATCTTACTATGATTTTATCTTGAGTCTTGCCATTGCTTTTATACAAAAGTTCTTTGTACCCTCTCTGTTAGCTCAAACAAATGAAATCATCCTTGTTAAAAAATGGCCAACTCCCATCACATTCAGCCAGACCTTCAGTGAACAGAGGAGGATCAACTGTTCTCCATCTTGTTCATTCTCAGAGCTGGGGCAGCAGATGAAGAGATTGTGAGCCAAATTCAAAATAAACAACAGTAAGTAAATCCGTCAGGCTGTGGGCAGTATAGAAATACAGGCACCTATAGCAAGCACTGCCAAAGGATAGCCGTACTAATGGCAGACCAGGAAAACCTCAAGGAAGAAAAATCCGCTGAGAACGACCAAATGCAGAAGAAATTGCATCTAGCTCAGGAAATCTCTTGAGCTCAAATAATTGAGAGACTAGGAGAGTTTACTCAGGGGAAGCAGCATAGACTCTTGCCTTGCTTTAGTTATCTGTAGAGATCTCTCTATGATCAGCATTGGAGACATTGTGTTAAAATGGGGTTTTAATCTGACCCAGAATAGCTGTATCCTAGTATTCAAAGGTTCAAGCCTGGCTGTTCTCCAGGAAGGCTAAAAATCCGGGCAGGTGCTCATAAGGACAAAAGGTGACAAGGAAAAGAAAAAGAGGGAAAAAAAAAAAGGTTAAGGAGGAAAGAAGAACAGCTGCTCTTATTCCATGAGAATAATCAGAAAAAGTTAAAAAACAAATAAACAAACAAAAAAAACCAAACCACAAAAAACCAAAGAACTAAATAACCTCCATATGTTTGCCTTAATGATTAATGTTTGAATTTTGAACCAGAGATAATCCAGAACCTAAAGCACAACGCTTCCTTTACGTAACCACAAAC
Organism: Dromas ardeola; assembly: GCA_013398915.1. Classification (NCBI taxonomy): domain Eukaryota; kingdom Metazoa; phylum Chordata; class Aves; order Charadriiformes; family Dromadidae; genus Dromas; species Dromas ardeola. Next base: position 4,525 of record VYZM01024336.1, read on the forward strand.
ACAAGATGGGAGGCATGGATCAGGATGAGCTCACAGTGCTGAACGGCAGGGGCAGCCACACAATATCAACGCTCCGTCTCGCAGACGCCAAGCCTTGCCCAGGGAAGAGCACTTGCTTCCTAATCTGCCTTTTTGCATAACTGGGACTATGTTCTCTAGGACCAGAGGTTTAAAGCCAAACAAGTGAATTATGACCTTCTCCTCCCCAATTTGAAGGGCTTCCTCCCCTCACTACCAGCCCACATCATACTCTGTGTCACTCTGTGCTAGCAAAACCAATATTTTCTTTGCTTTTTTCTTAATCTTAACATAATTTACAAATGAACATGAACAACTCTTCAGGCAGGCTAGAGTTAGCTAAAGCGCAGATGCTCCTTCAGTACCACTTGGTCTTTATCAGCAATAACATTTTAGTCACTATATGGTTCTGCTGACATAACTCAGTACTGATTTGCAGTTCCAGACCTGCTGCCTCATTAAGGAGGATAAATGTACCTTTATGCTTACAAGTGAGGACTTCTGCAGGATTAGATCTACAGAGGTACAAAGGAGAAAGATGATGGCCACCTTCCACAGTGTATTTGAGAAACCTACATACAATCCACAAACCAGACAGTAACAGGCATTAAGAATAGCAGTATGTGGCACTGCCAAGGAAATCATGCAAGCTCTCCCCGGTTGACAGATGCAGCAGAAGCAACGAGGAAATAAAAATGAGTCAAAGCTATTGGGAAGAGGAAGAGACAACAAAGCTGAACAGCTACAATATGAACTTTTCCCAGCTTAAGCTCTGACTTTAATACTTACAGCATAACACAAAAATAACACAACATGATACTCCATTTAAAACACTATTTTTGCATTTTTAAAATCCTAATTCCCACTGCCTGAGGACTAACAAGCCCTCACACCCAGATCAGATAATCAGCCAACTACTCTACAAGGGAGCAAAAACCAGTCAGTGTTCTCCACTGCAATGAATTTCCTACGGAAAAGAAATAAAAAGGTAACCTTTTCTGTATACCTGGGCCTTGGCTGGGTGTGGCAGAGTTCCTTCTTTCAGCTTTTAAACAGGGTTTTAGTTGAAAGCATGGGCATGGAGTGACAGAGGAATACAGCTCAAATCATTTCGTAGCTGGCATTTATGCAGAGTGTCCTCTCAATCTCAAAATCAGCAATTGTACAGTAGTATTGTCTCCCTCCTATGGGCAGGGATGAATAAAGCAAAATATGATATGATCTGGGCAAGATGTCGCACAGCACCAGATGTAGAAATGAGTGCAAGGCCAGCTGGCAGAGGGACCTGCTGAGACCTTATCCCAACAACCCTTCTGCAAGCTGAAAAGAAGATGAAAACCACTAAAAAAAACATTTTTCAAAAGCCTTGATGAGTATCGCTGCTTCTAGAATAAGCTAACGTTTCACTGAAATAAAACCTTATGGTTAGTGCTACGAGTTTTTTTCAGTTTACTCATAAAAAGGTTTGTGTGGAATGAAACCGTAATGATTCCTTTTAATTGTCACTAAAAGATTTATCATCTTCTGTTATTGTATGAACTAGGCTGATTTTATATTGGACATTGATGAAATTACAGTGTTCTCCCTTATACACATTTAAAAAGCACTCATTACACTTTTGGAGTTACCACATTTAGGAAACTGAAAAACAGTAATCAGATATCTCAAAAAATCTTACCTTTTCAAGCAATAAAAGTGATACTTTTTTTTTTTCATGGAACTGCTTTTAAGTAATCGGGATATTTGTTTTACTAAACACTAAAAAGTATTTTTCAGAACCAAGAAGAAAATCTACGCATCCATCACAACTGTGATACATCGGACATTTCATTTGGTCTTTGAAACCAACCAGCAGTTTTGGGGACTGGAATTTTCTTGGTTTTCCTCAAAGAAAGCAAGCACGGACATAAACCTGCTGTTACTAAAATCTGTAGTTTTGACTTCAGTAACCATAGAATTAGATCAACATCCCACGTTTTTTAGAATCACACCCCGCGTTCAGCGCAGCTTGTTCTCGAGGAGCAGGACAGAACATGCCTCAGAGTTACTTCATTATAGAGATGTTTACTTTAAAAAACAAAAAATATTTAGTACAATTTTTAAAAACTTCCCTTGTAAAGTATTTTTCTTCCTTTCAAGTATATATTAGCATTAAGAAAACAGTTTTGTTATGAGAAAGGGGGACCAAAATGTTTGCTTTTAATGAAAAGCCAGCCGTACAGCAAGGCAAATGCAGCCCTGTGTAGCTGAGAGTGCACTGGATCATAAAGCACAAGGGTTCCCAGATCCTTGTCCTGTTGTACAGCAATAGCAGCATCATTTCACCTTTCTGTGCATATTTTCCTCCCATCTTTCATTGCAGGCATCTGAAAGCAAGAACTGCCTGTTATCATGAGCTTATATGATGCTCAGCAGAAAAAAAAACCCACCCATGTTTATGCCACTTTCTTCCACCAAATTACAATGATTTTGCATATTTCCCTCAGTATTTCTTCTCAGAATCTCTGACTGCAGCAGCAGACTTGCTCTGGCACAGCTGGAGCAAACAAGCACTTTAGTAGCCAAAGTGCTGCCTTATTTCAAAGAATTTGTCACTGTCCATGAAATCATAACCTTACTTCAAGGGCAAGTAAACTGTGTCCTACATAAGCTCTCCTCTGGTTTCAAAACACTGCTGCTGATCATCTGAATCGGTGAAGCTGAGCTCTCAGCAAATGTTCAGGAGAAGACCTCTCTGCTGCCGTTCACTCACACCACCTCACTGCCTGTCACCATCCGTTTAAAAGGTCAGCATGGTCAGTGCCCAACGCCAGCCAAACACCCTTCTCTTCTCTCTTACTTGTCTGTGCCATTTCCAAACTTTGGTGCCAGACTTGTCGATGAACAACAGAAACAAACCCACTGTGGTACAGCAGCCAAATGGGAAAAAACTCAACCAACCAAGCAACTAAAGAAAAGATGATCTGAAGTCCGCTTGGCTCCATTGTTGTTCTAATGGCTTAAAAATGACTTATAAATACACACAGAGTACACAGGTGTAACAGCTTAGCACGATGGTCAGGACAAAGAAATCAGTGCTGAGGACATGGCTGCCCCACTCAGGGCTTGTCCACAGTTACTTACAGCTCTCGCTCGCCTTCTGGTTGCGAGGCAGCTTGAACACCCATGAACCGCATTAAAATAAGGCTTTTCTTTTTCTGTTTGTCAACTCCAAAAGAAAGAAAAGTCCTAATTAACAAAGGGATGTCAGCTCCTGAAAAGTATATTCTCTGCAGATTCTGTAGTTACAAACCCCTTTCCAAAGTCTTTTTGAAAGACTACCTGAGTTTTTCTCCTCTCCGCTCTGTCTTCACTCTACAAAGGCTTTTGGTGATGAAACCTGTATTGAGACAATCTTTAGCTAAACATCTATTTACAAATCAGAGATAAAGTAGCATAAAAGGTTTAGACGTCAGTAGGTATGAAAATCTAAATAGGCTGTAAACTTCCATGTCATGACACTTGCATCCAGCTCTAAAACTGAGAGAGAGGGAGGAGTCTTAACGTCAGTACAGAACTCCAAGTCCACCTAAGGTCTCATTCTCATTCTTGTTTAGGAATTAGGGAAATACAATATAGCTGCAAATCCTCTGACATCTTATCAGAGTGAGAACCATTAATTTTATCACTCATTCAAAAAGCAAATAAAAACATTCCCCTCCCTTCTCCTTCCATTGCTTCCCTCAAAAAACTACTCTAGCCATGACATATGAGGCGCCTTTGCCCAGGACACACTTTCATGGTATCCCCCCCCATGGGACTACCGTGACATTATTATCCTGTTCACTTGATGATGCAGCAGAGAAGGGTCTAGTGGCCAATTATAACATCCCAAGACACAATATGCCAAAAAAGCTCACTGCTCCTCATGTCCAAAACACAATCAAAAATCTTCACTGTTACGAGCATGGGTGCTTCACTCAAGACACTTTTTATGTTAGGAAAGAAGAGGAAGGGAGTTAAAAAACAAAATCCTCTTGGGAGTCACTCAACTCACAGGCAGCACAGGAGACATCAGTGCTGGTGGAACCAGGAGGCAATGGAAGCTTTGGGAACCAGTGATGTTCATGACATACTGAAGGACGCAGGGAGGACAGCTCAGTCAAAGTCAGTATCTAATGGCTCGTAGTGGCTGTGTGTAAAAATGATTGAACTGTAGCCTCCAAGGAAGTTTTCTGTTCAGACTGAGCATAACCCTGAACCAATTAAGTGTGTATATCAGCTCTGCCAAGAGAGAAGGACAGTGAGTAGGGACAGAAACGCTGAACAGAGATGAAAACACTAAGGGCCCTAGGAGGATAAGGTGGAACATGGTGAAATGGGAAACACACAAACATACATCCCTTCATGAATAACTTGCGGTAGTGTCAAGGCAAGAAAACAGACACATAACAAAACCAACACATGGACACCTGGGAAACGAAAAAAAAATTACTGTTCCATTCATGTGTATATAAAACAGTCTAAGCAGCCCTCAGACTTTCTGTGCACACACTCCTGACCCGATGGCAGGAGCAGAGTAACCTAAGACACATGCAATTTTCAGATCCCAAACAATACTTTTATGCCAAAGTGATTTATAGGCCAGCTACTGTCAGAAATGAAAATGCTGCTCATTAAAATATTGTCCTGTGCATCAGCAACAAAAGGAATAAAACAATCCTGCAATAATTTCCCTAGGGCTGGAAAAAATTCCAGCTAACTGTTCTTTATACCGTGGTAAACTCATTTTGAACACTCCATATTGATAGAGTGAAGCATAACATGCCTCCAATTAAACTCAACACAAACTTGAGGGACATTGATCTTGTCCTTTAGCCAACAGTGACAAATAGAGTATTTAAAGGTCCATATATAAATCTCAGCCAAGTTAAAAAGTATCACTATTCCATTTTTTTCATTAAGTTTTTGATCAGAAGGCAGGAGTGGTTGTGGAAGCCCATCTATGCCTATTGAAAAGGAATATAATTTTAGCACCTCCTAAAATTTAGGAAGGCGTCTCCACCAGCACATCTAAAACATCTCAAGCTCAGCTGCTCAGTACACAAAGCTTACCAACTGTCTGTAAAGGGTAGCACATCTTTATGCTACTGTGTAAACAGAGAGACATCAATTTTTCTGAACATCAGTGCAAATCAGTAGATTGTACTTCAGCAGAGCTCAAAGCAACAGCAAAATGACAGCTGCCTTTGTTGTGAAAAAAGCACTTTGAGAGAAGATTTTGCATCAGTTTTGGGCATGTTAGAGGTACACATGGACAACCTTCTCAGCAACCCAGCCCTTTCAGATTCTATTAGGATAAACCCACTCTCCCCTATACCAGAGTAATAGTATTTAGATTTGGAGGTGCAGTTTGTTCCAAGATCAGACTGTAGGTAGAGCCACCTTTCTCCCACTCTTAGGTTTGTTTTTTTTTTTGCCAATCATAGCCTGACATTTATTAGGTTAGAAAAACTATGCGTTTGTGGTATAGGAGTATCAGTTGCATAAGGAACTTCAAAACATACAATTCTTTGACAACTGAAATGAACACAGAGGTATTTCATCCCCTAGGATTTAATTTGCTGAATTTAAAGGTAGAAATCTCCCATATCTTGACCTTGCTTCCCAGCCCTTCAGCTTGCTGGCTGAGAGCAGCCCTGGTCCACAGTCAGAGGAGAGGAACATTTTTCCTAGCGCAAGCTGTGGCAGGCATTCCTTCACACCCTCTCTGTATGCTACTATGGGACACAATCTGGCATCGCAGAGCTCTGGATCCCAGCACAGAGGAGAATTATTCTGAACTGGAAGCTACAGGATGAACTTTTCCACAGATGTGGGCATTTATCCCAGGGAAACTTTATTGAATTTTTATCCTTCTAGGAAGAACCCGAGACTGACACAAGGAAGTTATTCCATGGCTTCAAAAACTGTAAAAATGGGAAAACGGTTTTCAGCTCATGGCCATGGTGCAGCAGGGCAAGGACATGGCGATGCCGGGCCCATTCTCCTCACTCTGCTTTCAGCAGCAGGGCTGAGTGGAGAGAACTTTACTTTCCCTATGAGAATTTCACAACCCTCAAGACACGCTGTAGCTTCCCTTCCCTATTTTCTCTCCTGACCAGTCAGAAAGGTAGACATTTAATATCCAGCCTCATTACTTGTCCTAATGAAATGTCAGCAGCAAACACACAGGTGTTTAACTGCTGCTGGAATGCCTGCAGATGCCAGTGATGCCGCAGGCTGGGAAATCATCACAGTCAACAGCTTTAAAAAGGTCACAAAGGCAGTGTAAGGTCACAGGAGATCCCTGACCTTCATTTGCCGCACTCGAGAAGCTTTAGCTCTCCCTCCCCTTTGCTTTCCCAAGCCCTGAACACATTCTCTGCTCTCCACTGGCCCTCTTTGGCAATGTGGTCTCTCAAGGGTTCTTCTACCTTATTCAAAACAAGTGCAAATGTGTGACCTAAGGCAGACCTGACTGGGACTCTAACAAAGGCGAGTTACAAACAGCTAGACAGCTCCTGAATGGAGACACAGCTCTGCCTCCCTCCCTCTTGCTACTCTCCCCAGCATTCCCGGGAGAGGCTGAAATCTTCATCTGCATTACAAGCCTCCAGCTCACTGAAAGCATCGTTCTTCCCAGCGCACAGCAGCAGCCATGATTTATGGCTGCACTCGGCCCTGAGTTGGGAGCTGCAGCATTGGCTGTAGGCAACGAGAGGGTACAGAAACTAGTTGACAAGAATCCAAGGGGAAAGGATGTAAGAAAACCAGGAATACAAAGAGGGCAAAAGAAAGAGGAGACCAATAGACTAATTTAGGTTCCTTCCATGCTCAGCTTAAAAATTAAAGATTTTAAGAGTGCCAAATCTCCTACCTGACTTGCCTTTCCTGGAAGAGGGAATGGAGGGCGAGGAAAGGACTGAATTTCTGCACTTTTTTTTTTTTTCTTTCTTTCCTGCTATAAGCCACGCAACAAAAAAAGCTAGCTGGACAGTTAGAGCCTGCCATTGCAACTGTGTGGCATTGTTAGAAAGCAAAAAAGGAAGGAAAAATACAAGGCCACATTTTCAATAAGGCAGCCAGAGCTGCTGGGTTTTTTTTTAGTTCTGGCGTCAATCACAAGCATACAAGTATTTGGCAAGTCCCATCCTGCTCCTTGGTTGCTGCAAAATCAGACCACCTTTTGGCACAACTGGCAGTGTCTGATCAGAACTTGGTCAGGAAGAATACGGCAGGTCATAGAAAGAACTTGTTAACCTGCACTTACCTAGTTTGGCTCAAACCAGTTCCCTGTAAAACTATCTCAAAACATAACTACTAGCTGACAGTTTTACTGTTTACTCTAACAACACCTGTACCATCTTGGAGAAAATACTACAGTTAAAGCTATGAATTCCAGTTTCTGCCTGAAAAATTCTCTAGTTGAATTAATAGTTTCTGTTTTAGTCTCACCTAAAAAGCGAGATGAGGAATTCCAGAGGATTATGAAATCAACTGACCTCTTTTCCAAGTAAAGGGAGACAAATACCTATAAAGTCACAAGACTCGAAACTAGGCACAAAAATCAAGTGCTTGTTTTGGAATAAACACAAAATAAAACCTGAAGAAGAAAAGAATTAACAAAAAGATCGACATATTTGTTTTTAAATGCCTTATATCACAATGAAAAGCCTTTCTGGCTCACGTGGGCTTGGGTTTTTTTGTTCAAGCTTTAGCTTGGAAGTGTTTTTACCTCATTTACGGTGCACTGTAAAGTAACACGCTCCACAAGAACATAACCTCTCTGGGTCTATTTCATGATGTATTGCCATTGGACTTTCCCTTTTCTTCTTCTCCTACCAGAGAGCCATAGGTCAAACGTTTTAATTGTGAAATTCGTACCAACACTTCCTACTTCTCCCTTCCCAAAGCCATAAGAATACGCTGTGCTGCTGATGGAGCTGCACCTTTCTGGGATCTTAGTAAAAAGATCTTTGCCAAACTTCTTGGAACATCCTGGAGTTCCCCAGTGCTCTGGAGAATAAACAGTGCACTGTGCTTCCACCCACCATCTCCCCAAAGCAGGCCATGATGATCTTTTCTGCTGGAAAAGTAACACAGCG
>VYZM01024349.1:0-15754 GCA_013398915.1 Dromas ardeola
TTGCTCAGAGAAGGTGTGGATGCTCCTCTCCTGGAAGAGTTGAAGGCCCAATTGGATGGGACTTTGAGTAACCTGATCTAGTGGGAGGTGTCCCTGCCTATGGCAGGGGGGTTGGAACTAGGTGATCTTTAAGGTCCCTTCCAACCTGAACAATTCTATGTTTCTAAAAAAGACATAATACTTCTATTTTGCATTATAGAAAGAACTGTGATTTGGAATTGCAATATCATGCCTACTGTGGGAGAACATTTTCATGACATTCCTGAAGATTCAGTCTCAGCTAAAATATGGTAGAACTTCCATGTCTTATCTGAAAAATTTATTATCTTCTGAAAAATGTCAGGTTTCCTAAAGAAACGTACTCAATAGTTTTCCCAGCAGGAAGAAGGAACAAGCATCATTTGCTTCCATTATTTGAAATTATGAATCAATTACATATCATTAATTTGATAAAAATGGAGGAAAGTGCATCAAATATTTTCAATTCCTTATCCTTCTCATGCTCAGAGAATCAATAAGTAGGATGCAGAGCTGATAAATTATTTAAACTGTAGTAAAGGAAGCAATAAGCACTGCTTTTATTCACCTGCACTTTGAATATGATGCTTTTCGATTATGACTAAGCTACACTTTTATCTGTATAAAATGATTCTTCTTTCTCTTTTATTGCTGTCTTTTTCTAATATAATTACATTTGTTAAAAATGAAAATAAAGTAACAGAAAATCTGTTCTATTAATGGAATTACTTCTATATAATATTGCTCCCAGATGCACAAAGGGCATCTGGTCATGTCCTTTGTAGCCTTCATCAGGCTGAAAGGGTAATAAACTGACAGCGCACACATAGGAAAGATGAGCTACTATGCTGGGGAACACGTGCTGCAAGAATAGATGCCCAGTCATGGATAACCATGGGTGACCATTTCCTTATGCAATGACAGTAGTGTCATAATTATACAGAATTCTGGTTTAAACAGAATTCCGTTATTAATGCACTAACAACTTTCCAATTGCAAAACTAGATAGGGTTGAGGATCTTCCAATATTTATGATAACGCAGAAAAAAAAAATCTGTAGAAATAGTGATTTAAATAGATTTATAAGGGTGTGACTACACAGATTTCTGTGTAACATAACTCCAGAGCTAATCATAAATACCATCTTTAGTCTGATTATGGCAGACTGGAGCTCAGTGAAGGCCTAGGTTTTATGCTGCTACAGGTTACACCATTGCTTGCTGCCATCTGCGTCTTTTGTGAAATTTTGCAAAATCAGACCACCTGAAGCAAAAGCAGATCTCTGTAAATCTTGTTACCATAAAGGCAGAGCATTTCAGCTCATTCTTGAGTCTAACAGCAGTGAGACTTTGGCCCATTTCTTGTAAAATTGCCATGTTCTACATATATTTAGGTCCCCTTTGAGAAATTCTATTTTCATGTAAGGCAAGAGTTCAATTAAGCATATTGTTTTCTCAGTATACTATATGAAAAACCATCTTGGAGGTTTTCAAGTTTTTGTGGCAATTCTGTCATGACAGTGAAGAAATATTTTTTTCTGATAAAAGTTTAATAAAAGCTAATTTTGCTCTATAAATTTTTTATTTTAAAATTTTTAAAACTCTAGTAAGAATAACATTAAACTATTTCTGGGAAACAACGCTCCACGTGAACAGTATGTTTTGTCTCCCAGAATCAATTCTTTCAATTTTTCATATCAAAACGACTTTTGTTTCTAAATTAAATTTTATCATATTATAACTTTAAAGGTCCAGTCTAGACACATCAAACAAATGCATTAAAAAATAACGGAATACATTTTTTAAATGCCTTTATCAGAAAATATTGATATTATGTATTTGTGTTTTTTCCTGTTCAAATCTATAGAAATTTTGAATTACTGTTCTAAGTTTCCTTCAGCTTTGACTTTAATGATGTCCTACACATGCAAGTATTCCTGCAAGGGATACTTTATTGTTTTGTTCATATATTTGATACTATGTAAGATATTTTGATTTCTTTTCTTCTCCCTTCCACAAGGCTGTTGGCAAACTGTGTATTAAAACATAAGGAAAGACATTTCTAAAGATGCCTCTTACTAAATATTTGTAGCATAATAGTGATTCTGAGATATCAGAGAACAAGTTGTTGTTTACTACCAAGGCAAGGTGTCTAAGGTAAATCTTATCTGTAACTTATTTTTCTTCTAAATTGCACTACTAAAAATATTAAAAAAAAACATACAGGTTCTAAATGTGTCAATTTGTTTCAACTCAAACTGTTCAGAGGCTTTTTAATACTTCGTTACCGCATTAAAAATCTGTATTTTTTTTTTTCACTTCCAACACATAATATATAATTGTACTTAGTGCATTTAAGTTTGCCATTCACTGATTACCCAGATATCACTAGCATGACAGTCTCTCCGCACAACCTGCAATTTGCATTAATTTCAATAGCACTCCTAATGCTTTCCTACTATCCCAACACAAAGAACAATAATAGCAATGCTGAAGCAGTCAAGTAATTTAAAAAAGTAGAATTCAGTAAAGATGAAGAAATTTGTTTCAACTGCTATCATAACATTTTTAACGCTGATGATTCTTTGGCTCAGGAGAGAATTCTACCACCAGTAGCTGTAAGTGAACAGAATCTGAATTTCTTTGCTGAAATTCTATTGCACATTTACACTGAATCTTCTGCGTAACTTTGCATGCCATACTGATGTGGTGATATTCACAACATTGGCCAAGAACCAACAGAATAGGTCCAGGATGAAATATAAAAGCTAAATTTTGCTTGTTTGTGGTAGAATTTTCTGAACAAACTCTCAATCTTTTCTCGCCTTCTCTTTATATTCAGTCTCTGACTGACCTGAATTGCTTTCATTCTGACACTGTTTCTCTACTGTGTAGTTCTAATTGTGTATGGGAAAGATATACTCGCTTTTCTGAATCTTAGGATGTCTAGCTATTAATATGTGCACAGGGGGTAGCAGTGTTCCTTTTCAAACCACAGAATTATTATTTAGATTTTAAAAAAAAATTCCACAATTGTTGCTTTATTCTAGTGGAGTTGTATTATACTAGCTGCTTTTACTGATAGAAATTACTGTTTGCAATATTACAGTACTGAGTTTAAGAAAAAGGTATATTTCATAGCATAACAGAAATAAAATGTGCATAAAGACAGAAAATGAACAGGGAATCCAGAAGTCAATATTCTACAAAATGCATTTTATCAGAAAAAAGAGACTGGGCAATGAGCTGAGCCAATCAAGAAAGTTAAATGCGCTTTTTAGCTTTGTTAATAAATTGGAGTGTCCTGTAATATCCTTGAAAAATACAGAAAAAAAAGAAAAAAGAAAAAAGAATGAATTAATGTTCTCCCTTTTCAAGAGTTGACACTTGGAGACATTGTAGAATATTTTCTAGGATGAGTAGAGATTATTAGAGCCTGTGAGTCTTTTTTGGACATTCTAGAGGGAGTTGCCTACCCTTGGATTCAGGAATATAACTTGAATTTTCTAAGTATTTTGTTTAAAGCAGTGAGGGCAAGCCAGGAAGCTAGTCTGTAGAAAAACAAGAATAGATGCAAGATACCAGACTCCCAGGGCTATGACTTAATAATCACAATAGTGTTTCATTGCAATTAATGTTGAGTTTTATATATAAACATTGATAAATATGCTGTTAGCAGTGTGTTGAGCCTGCACAGATCAGCATTCTGTAATGTTCATATGTAATACAAATGATGAACAGAGCTGAGGAGGGTCGAACATTCCTTTCTTTCTGAATTATTTAATCTATAACCACTCCTGGAGATGTAGAGAGAACCCCCCCACCCCACCCCCAATATTACAGCTGTTTCAGTCATTATTACATGATTAATATATCTGCAATGAGTTGAAAGGTAGCCTTTCACAGGTGGTGGTTCAGTCCACAATACAGAAATGTTGAAGGGAAAGCTCTCTGTCTTTAAAGTTGCCCAACACTAGCTGTATAGTTTTCAGTTTCCAAACAATAATTGTTCAGTCTGAATTTTTCTTTTGACATTTTCCATTTTGGAAATTCTGTTTCAGGCTAGTGGGATTTTGGTTGGGCAGAAAGTGTTTGGTCATCTCTGAAAATGTTTTAAAAACAGGAAGGAGAAGAAAGAGGATGATAGATATCTATATTAAGACGTGATTTCTAGCTTCTCTGCATCATATGAAATAGACGTAATGAAATATTAGTTTGATACAGATGTAGAGCAGGTTGTGGTTGGGAAACATACAATAACTGTAGAATATTATTAATACAAACATCTTCTGCTGATAAAATTACATGCAGAACTAGAAATCTCTTTAATCAGCATTTAATTTATGGACTTTTATTATTGATAAATCTTCATCTTGGGAAGGGCACTAGTGCAAGGCTTAACATAGAAGCAATACAGATCAATGGGTTAGCCCTTCAGGAGAGGGACTAATTATTTTAATGAGAACATTCTAATTAGACAGGTTTGAACTGATAATTAAAGAATCTTGCATGGTTGGAATTTTAATAGGGTTATCATTGAGTAAACACTATAATGCATGAAGAATATATGGTATCTCTGTTAAAGAGCTAAGATGCTCTTTTTTGGAATGCCTTAAAAAATCATGGAAAAGACTTTGGTGATAGCCTGAATTCTATGTGCCAGGTGTTGAGATTATAAACTTTCAGATAGAAGACCCAGGAATTGCATCCACTATTCTGTTTGTGTGCTACAATTTGTTAATAATACAATTGTAACAGAAAACAAGAATTTCTATATTAAAAAGAACTATCTAAAATCAGATTATCTCATATTCAGTGAAGCATTTGGGTGATCTAATTTCACTCTATTTAGAGGGAAATTATATTTGCAGAGTACTTTCAGAAGTGAGATGCCAACAAACTTTGTTTTATTTACTCTTAGAGACAAGATTAAATGGGAAGCAGGGGGGAAGTGAATATGTAATATAATTGAATATTTTTTCATTAAACACCTAAACTAATCCAATAATGATACAGTAATGCTCCAGTTTCTAGTATTTAGCTCATCGTCACCAGTGATCTAAGTAAAAAATTGGAAAGTGTTTTTGTGAAAATTTAAATAATGAAAAAAACACTTCTGGACACCAGGGTAAAGGTTGATAAATTTACTTGTATTTGTTTCCCCTCTAGGTGCTGTGCATTTTATGGTTAGAGAGACTACAAGAGTGTTTCAATCCAGTAAATATCCTGAACTTTATATGTCTGAATATTAGGCCTCATATTGCTTTTTCTGTTCTATTACTCCCTGCACTGCAATCTGACATTTTGCCCATCTGTTACAGTACCTACAAAATCACAAAGGCATGCCAAGCATGCATGGACAATTTGAATTGCATGTTCTGAAGTAACATTCTTTTAAGGCATTTGTTAGAATAATAATAAGCAGCATGATAAGAAAATGTGTAGAAAACAGTTTTCTGATCATAAAATATTTTTAGGATATTAAGGGTCACTTTCTTTCTTTTTTCTGTACTGCATCAATACATTTTACATGCTGAACACATTTTTCACCAAAAAATTTGTGACAGGATGTACTTAAACACAAATAGCCAAAATAAACTAAAATATAAGAAACGGTGGTTCAAATGCATGGAATTTGCACATCTCCTTATTCCAGTGGATATTTTAAACACTAAGGGTCTCTTTTCGGATTTGTTTTGAAATAAAGCATCCAAATTTCTTTCCATATAACATCTATAGAGATACATGGCATATATTTTTGTCAGTATTTCTATCACTGAGATTTTCAAGCCAGAAAAACTGGATGCATGAAAGCTCATTTAAAAATGTAGTGTGAAGTTAGTGAAACACAAGAACAATGCGGTAATACATTGATCCCTTGCTATTTGTATAATATTATGATGTTTAATAAGAAATAACTTTGAATGAACCACTGCTTTTACAAATAATTTCAGAATACAAATTGAATTACAAAGTCCAGCTGCTCTCACCAAATGATGTCTTATGATGGGTTAAAGACCAGGGGTACCTCATCACAGTTTTCCAGTACTTAAAGGGCAGCTACAAGGAGGACAAAGGATCTCTCTTCACAATAAACCACATAGAGAGAACAAGGGCCAATGTGTACAGGCTGCACTGGGAGAAGTTTGGTTGTCCCTCAATAGGGGTTTAGGGTCGTGCCCAGTGTGCAGGAGCTAATGAGCACACAGAGTCCAGATCCACCTTCTAACCTTTAATGTACAGAAAGGGGTACCAGGTGACAGTTTGCAAAGCTAGCACCTCTCTTCAGAGGGGTTGTAGGTTTTTATACACCTTACAACAAAGAAAAATCATGCAAAACTTGTTCATTGGTCACCTTTTGATTATATAATTAATGCCTTTCTGCGCATGTTCTGATTTGTGGCTAGTTCATTATACAGAGGCGGTCTGACATCAGCATGTAAGTTCTCCCAGGCATGTGATTTTTACCATGCTAATTAGCCTTAGGTTACCTTAGGTTACCATCAGGCAACCCCTCTAGTCAGGAGGTGATTCAACCTTGATGGCATTAGCTCATTCCTATATTAGCTTGTGTTATCTTGTTGTGGCTCTTTACTTTGAGGACCACAGTTTCATCTTTATATTAGAAATAAATTTTTTACAATGAAAATAATCAATCACTGGAACAGCCTCCCCAGGGATGTGGTGGAGTTCCCATCACTAGAAGTTTTAAAAACGTTAACTTGTCAGAGTGCTAAATAATCTCATCTAGACTCCCTTTTCCATGAAAGATTGGACCTCTTTTGAAGTCCTTTGCAGCCTGGGCCATTCTACAATAAAAATAATTTTATTAGATGGACTGATGTTTCCTTCTGTCACTAAAGTTGCATGTGAATTCAGAAGAGCAGATTAAACTCCTGTTGAACTACAAGGCAGTATGGATGATATTAGAAAATTTGTCCAACATATTATCTGACAGGTAGCCATATGCTGGATTATTATCATAGCAATGTACAGGAGGCTGGAAAAACAAAGCTTTCAGAACATTTGCCTGCTTTAGAGTATTATCAGCAATTATCACTAACATACAGAACCTATTACCTATTTCATTTGCCTAGTTTTTGCCTGTAAAATTCACCTGGGTTTCATCCTAACGCAGTACTTCCCCATACTTTTTTCATTCTGAACATCCATGCTTGCCGAGATCTGAGATTTGTTTTTAACTTTGTTCAGTGCCATAAGAGTTAACTGGTTTTTAAGAAGCCCAAAGTAACCAAGTGTTTTTCTCTAGAAGGACATTTCAGACTGTTTAGTTTAATTTTGTTTCAAGAAAACCAATTATAAAAGAATTTTCAGAATAAAATATGAGGTCCAGTGTATTATGAATATAAGAAACCTGTTCAACTTTGTCCAGGTTTTGAAAAGGAAAAAAATGCTTGTTGTATTATATAAAACCTCTATATGAATTACAAGTAATTAAGAGAAAGGAGTTTGAGTTCATCCAGTAAAGATCTGGAGATGTTTAGATTTACTTAAAGACTGCCTTTAAGAGTCTTTATTAATTTTAATCATTAATATTTCAAATGGAAGCTTTGCATCCAATATCCAATCACTATTTTGTGAATTGGACTCCTGCCAATTTCTTTGTTACTCTCAGAGGTGGTGTTGAATAATGAAAGAGTTCAGCAATTCTTTAAATGAAGCATGTTTCAAAGACATTTTTAGTTAGGGGGTCATCTTTCTATTTTGTGCCACACTTCCTTTCCCCATTCTTTCCAACAATGAGTGAATGTGGGGAAAAAGCTCGCTATGTGGGTTGCCAGCCATTAACATACTCCTCTAGACTCAAAAGTGATAGACACATTTAGTATTGGAGTTATTTTGAATTATCATTGTCAGCAAAAATAGTTCTAAACAGGTTTTGCTAGTCCTGATTTTTATACTGAGGCAATAATATGGATATTATCAGCTCTTCAGTAAGGAAGTGGTTACAGCGTTACACTATACTTAATTTGTGGGATGGGGGAAGATTGGGATTTTAGATGAACTGAAAGGTAGGGGGAAATTTAATCATCAGAGACAGAATATAATAAGAAGATGCATAACATCCTGCTAATCCTTGGAGGATTAGCCGGGGAACAGTATTTTATACAATTTCACTTACAAACTACAACACTAAGAATAGGATAGCGTTGAAAAAATGTATCGGTGGCATCACCCACCCATGCAAGATGAACAGAATTTCATAAGAGGAAGTAATGAGTAACCTGAAAGTAAAAGAGATAGAGTGGAATTCAGTTATACAGAAGCAAGGCAGCATACCTGATAAATGAAATGTCTGGTATTACTTCACATCTCATCAGGTAGAAGAAAGGGGCTACATGGTACTTTTCAATGTACAGGTGATGTTGAGCCGCTAGTATAATATGTTGAAGACTAAAAAAAATATGGGGTGTACTGGTGAAAGTGTTTCAATCAGAAGTTTTAATAATATTGCAAAAATCACTGATAAGATTCATTTTCGTCTCTGATTAGCTCTATTAAAAAAAGGTGAATTCAAAATAAACCAGGTATGGGGTATGGCTACTAAAATGATCAGAAGAAAGTAGAAGCTGCTGCAGAATAGTTAACTGGAAGAATTTTGTTTGCTTAGCCCTTTGTTTTTTGGCAAATAAAGGTTGATAGAATGAGGGGGAAAAGATTACTGTCCGTAAAGATGACATAATAGGTAAACACCATGAAGTAGTTATTTAGGTTTCAGAAGAGTCATAGTAATAGAGCAAATGAATATGAAGTACCCATGATTAAATTTAGCTAATGTTATACAAAGTTTCTTAATCCTAAGAGCTGTGATTCCCTGGAATCACAGCCTTTATTCGTTATCACAAGGGCAAAATCCTAAATTATGCTTTCTGAGATGAAATATAATAAATGGTGATATAATTTATATTCTGCAACATGTACAACAGCAGGGTACCAGATGAATGAACAGAAGAACCTGTCCTGATTTCCAGTAATCCCTGACAAAATAAGTTTTCCTACAATTCTAAGATAAAGCATGTAATCAATATAAGGACTAATTTTAGCTCTCATTGAAATCACAGGTTATTTCCACAAAATGACAGAATTCTTGCTAGAACATTCTTAGTTTTTAAAATCAAGTGGTAAAATTGTGAATTAATCTCATAAAAGAGAAACAGCATTTCATTTTTATTGAGATGTAAAACTGGACGTAGTATTCCAGATTTGGTCTCATAAGTATCTAGTACAGTGCAACAATCACTTCTGTCCATTTGCTAGCTACAGCCCTGCCAATGAAGCCTTGGGTATTAGACTTCACCACCCCTTAAACTTCACTACTGACTGCTGACTCCAGTTCAGTTGCTTTGTCTGCAATCAGATACATTTCTCCAGAGCCAATATCTATCGAGTTTGTACTGTTGCATTGGATTATTCTGTCCTAAATGCAGGATTTCCCATTTTGCCTGAATGGCCAGCTGCTTGAGAGCCTTCTAAATGGCAGCCCTGCTTTCCAGTTTACCACCCTCAATTCAGTGCCATTGGTGGACTTGCTGTCAGTGCATCCTATTCCACCGTGCAAGTCGTTAGTGAAGATGTTAAATCAACTTCAGTATCATCCCTTGAGGAATGTCATTTGTAACTGTTGCCACTCAGATTTCCAATCAAATGCAATTTCTTTATGCCTTTCATGCTACTTAACCATTTCATTTCCAGCTGAGCTTTGAATGTCTTAATTCTGTCATTGTGTATCTGCAGGACACTTATCGTTTACTCTTGGTAGCATGTCTTCATTGTTGCAAGTGAATATACATGTGTGCATATTGTATATATGTGTGTGTCTAAATATGTGTGTCTGTATATGTTCAGAAATTGCTGAGATGAAAGTGTTTAAAATACTGATAGATCAGGGCAGCTTCAAAATAATTTATTACTAGATTCAAGGCAACCTAATATTGAGTATCTCCTGGTTTGTGTAGTTACAATTTCTGGTTGTCTCAGGCTTCTGCTTTGGCTGCATCCCCTCCATAATGGTTTCCTTTTGCCATTGGAACTCAGTGAGGAATTCACCAAGCATCCACACTGCAGATTTTCCTGTACAATGGAGCAGACTGCTTCTGTGTTATAAGGAGTTTGTCTTCAAAAATCAGGCATCTCTCCTTTGCCCTTCAAAGCAGCCTTCCACAGATCCTGCCTCCTACTTCCCTGACCAAGATGAAGTTTCCTGAAGTCCTTTAATTTGCTTTTCTCCTTTCTTACTTTCCTTAGCTTCTTAAATTCTGTCACCTCGTGGTCCCTACAGCCAATGTGGCCACTGACTATAACAAAACCCTCATCAGTCCTTTCCTAACTTATGAGTTCAAAACTAATTTTTAACTTATGGAGTGCAAAAGCTGTGTGCTCATATTAATGCAGCACCACATCTAAGCCTCTCAGAAGGGTTTACAAGCCAGGTCTCTCACCGTGATGGTCAATGGACTTCTGGATGAAACCTGGCTTGGAGCAATCTCTTATATTCCCTTAGTATAAGGAATGTTAAACAGTCCCTAATGTTTAAGAAGTCAGTTTGATGACAAGTTATAAAAATATCATTCTGTATGTGTTTACCCAAGGCAAGTTTGAGTAAGCTAGAACTATGATTGCATTAAATATTTGCAAGAAAATTCTAAAGATGCTAGGCCAGTTCTGGGCCAATTTTTGCATCAGCATGTTTACATTGATTTAGATAAAGCAATGTGCAAAACAGCAAGCAGAATCAGGGCCTTCACTTAGTAAATCTGTCAAAATGGCTATGCATCTCAGGGATGAGTTTTATATACACAGACTTTTCTTAACATAGAGCAGAAGGTTTTAATCAGCAGAATAAACAGGTTATATTTCTACAATATAATTTGGGGTGAGATCAAGGGCGTTCTATTAGAAACAATTGACGGAAAATAATATATTCTTTACACAACAATAACCGAAAAAACCCACAAAAGCGCAGAGGAAAAAAATCCATAGAAGTTCCCTAAACAAAACCTGAATTCTCATTACAGGCATAAAATCCATTCCTAAACTTGCATATGGTGTCACAAGGAGTACTTATCTAGAGACAGAATATTTCTATAGGTATAAAAATATGGGAAAATAAAACCCCATAGGAGACACAGAATTTCATCAGAAAACAAGAATAAACACAAAATTTTGCATATCATTTTCCTATACCTCTAAGGACAGCTACCAATTTAAGAAGATGGTACTAATACAACTCCAGCACAAATGTGCCTCATGTTATGATTTTTCAGAGCTTAAAACCAAAGAGAATTCTATATCTACATCTTAAGTATATTTTAAAATATACTCCCATAAGAAAAAGACTTGTCTCTGCATAGAGCTTCATAGAGCTTAATCAGAGCTGTGTACCAGTTAAGACCACTGAAGTTTCAAGTTTAATCTCATGTAAAATATGCACCCAGATTCTCCTCTGCTTTAGTAAGACAATCACATTCACAAACTGAAGTCCTGAAGTGTTTATTCCATTTATGTTCAGTATCTCAGCTGAAGTAAAAAGATATGACATCTTTTTGAATGTGCTCATGTACTAGAGGAAAAATTAGTCAAATTCTGCATAAAATGCAAAATTAACAGGCCCTATACCTGAATGAAGGCTGACTGAAAACAGTGTGTGTGCGGGGGAAGTGTGTGTGTGTGGAAAAGAAAGAATAAACTGAGCAAATTTGTGTGGTTTTTATTGTGATAAAAATAGTTATAGTTTGAATTTCTTAGGCCAAATATTTTAATACTAATTTTATGGATTTTGATCTGCAATTTTTCTTCATACATTTAATAATTACCATGAAATGGTAAGTTTTTATTCAAGCGAGGTATCCTTTGAGAACTGTCCTAATAAGTAGAACTTTTGACGTCCATTTCTTTTATTTCTATACAAATGAATGTGCCAAATCAAATTAAATTCAATGCAGAAAAATTAAGTAATTTCATAGGATATAGGTAATCATAGAGATGGAAGAAGAAATTGCATCATATTCGTGCCCTTAAAGTATCAATCTGTCAGCAGGTATCTATTAGATAGTCATCTCAGGATTGTTTGAATTTTTAAAAATAATACAAACGTCCACATTTTTTAAATATACACATAGCAAGCAGAAGAGGAATGAGTCCAAGAAAAAATTAGTGCACTTTGTATTAATGGAGCAATTATTTATTACTCATTAAAAAGCTATTAGTAAAACATTGTTATTTATGTTAAGTAATAAGCAGCATGCTGCTAAACAGTTGGCAATAGAAATTAGAAAGCAATAACACTTATTAGTTGGAAAGTGAATTAATCTAAAAATGGGTGTGTCTTCCAATGTTTAGCATAGGTTTTTTTTGGTTTTAGAGTGATGACCGTTAAAACCTTTTTATTAATCTGTTCTTTATGAAAATTAAAGCATTGGCATGTACTTTGCTTCGGTTCGTTAACTCATGTCTGGGTTCTCCTGTATCTGTCACTTAGATATGCATGTTGTCTTAAACTCCAACAAGTGAGCACTATCGATTATTGTCCTCCATCCATCTAACCTCAGCTTTAGGTTTCCAGTCAGTAATGCTGCACTAGAGTTTTCTCTATTAGCAAATAAATCTTAATAAGTGTATTGTGTTAATAAATCAGTTATACTTATGGACCTTTTGGGAGGAGCAAAAGCTCCCAAATTTTGAATTACTTGTAACTATTCAACATCGAGCTTTGCAGTATTTTCCTTTGGGACTGAAGAGATCACAGGGGTTTGTTTTGTTTTGTTTTGTTTTTTTCCTTCTTACAGTACAGGTGCCTTACTGCATAGTTTTCTTAGAACCTCCACATCCATATGCATTATAGTGCACAGGTTAAGGAACATTATCATAGCAATAGATATCTACGCTTTCTGAAGATTAAAGCAGGATAAAGTGCATTGATTTAAAATCAGTGCAGTTGGTTAAATTGTAATTTAATTTCATCTTTTCATTTCATTAACAGTAGATTTAAAATACACTGATTAGTCAAGAATAGGGCCTGGATGGAATTTTTAAAATAAAGTACAAATTCTGAAAAACTCTGTTCAACTAACTATTAAGGTTGACCAAGAACCTAGAATTATGCCTCCTCCTTGCTTCTAACTGCAGTAGCTGTGACTTAGCTAATTATCTTAGTCCTACACTCATATGTAATCATGAGCAGGATCATGAAGCCAGGTAATTCCCACATAAGTTCTTTAAGAAAGAAATGGTTAGTGATGGTTTTGGCCTTTTTAAAGTGTGTGTGGGATGTAGCAGATTTTTAGGTTTAATTTTCTTTCCTGCCTAAGAGATTTGAACCTCCATCTCCTACCTCCCATGAGAGGACTGTTACAAACAAACTATATGCACCTTTCTTGTTGGAGCTGTTCACTTGCAAAAAAGGAAGCCAAGATTAATTGGGCCCAGGGGAAGCACTACACTGGAGCTTGTTTTATCATTGAGAGGTATAAAACTTAACTGTAAAAATCTCAGTTGGTTACCATAAATGATAGGGTCTCAATTATATGCTTGTATTAAATACTTATTAGGTAAAATACATAAAACCGAACAGGACAAGATCTCTCAGAGGAGAGTATCAAATGCACTCCAAAGTTCTGTTTCTACTAGCACACTCTAAGTCCCAGGAATCCTGTAGTCCTGACTGTCCAGTAGCACAGTTTAAACAGGAGGGATGGAGAAAAAGCCTCATCCAGCAGCACTTAATTCAAGGCCAGGCTTGATGAGGCTCTGAGCAGCCTGATCTAGTTGAAGATGTCCCTGCTTACTGCAGGGGGGTTGGAGTAGATGACTTTTAAAGGTCCCTTCCAACCCAACACATTCTATGATTCATGGGAAATACAAGCTTTGGTCAGAGCCATCTCAGATAAAAAGGAAGATGAACCTATATTTTATATTTTGTGGGGAGTTTCTCTAACAATTTCCTTCGAATTCAAGGTATTGTGCCAGTCATCATCTCCTACTACCTTTTTCTTTTTATATCGACTGGTTTATTTGAATTTAAGTTGTCTTAGAATATAATAGATATATTCTGAACAGTGAATGATAACATAAGTGGTTTAAGGATGTTTGAGCTAATTTGCTTCATGTTTTCATGAAGGTAATTGGAAGCATTCACACAGTTAGTATATATCAGATGGAAGGCAGTAATTACAACCAATTAGAAAAGAACCTCTGTGTGCTTTTAATGCATTTTGATATAGCAGGTTACCCTGAACCATCTTATTTTATCATTGCACAGAAAGAAAACTCAAGGAGAGCTCTTGGAGCTTGGTGAGAAACCTCGGCACTTGGGCAGCAGTTAAAGGAAATGCTCGGCCTTTCCCAGCCTGTGCCAGTGCTGCCCCATGCTGCTCCCATACAAAGCTGAATAGGCCATCTCAGCCTTTCCGTTATTTGCATGCACAGGGTAAAGTATAAAAAATTAGAGTTCCTTTGTGGGAGCCACCTGATCTTACCTCCTTGCCTTAAAGTATTTCCTCTCTACATTACAAGGATGAGGATTCGGTTCAAACTGAGAATCGTCATATTCAGATGGTATTTGACTAGCACAAAAATATTTGTGTTCTTTTAGCACTTAATTTGGACAGAAAAAAAAGCAAGACTGGAAAAACATTGATTTAGTTAAAAGATAATGAAGCATAATTATAACCAGAGAAAACAATTGTTCTGTGAACATGACCTGTCTTGTTAAATTAATTAACCCAGAGGAAGCAATAGTTCCATGTCAAACCTGCAACTACAAAACATATTTTCTAACAAAATAGTTTTCAATTATGTCCAGAGATTTGCTTCCTAAATTTAACTATTTTGTGACTTTTCTGTATAAAATAAATTTAATAATGAATCTTCTAAAAATTATTAGAGACAGAAAAAATATTAGTTATATGGGAAGATGAGGTATTCTAAAAAAAACCCAAAAAACAAAACAAAAAAACCCACCCACAAAAACAACAACAAAAACCAACAACAACAACAACAACAACAAAAACATCAAAAAGACCAAAACACCAAGAAGTGGAAAAAAATGAAAGAGGTGAGAACTGTAAGTACACCTTTATTGAAAGACCGAAAGAAAGACTGATACAAATGTAGACCTCACCAAAAGCTATAAAATGCAAATCTGTGTATCACAAATAAATACAGCATGTCAGATACATCTTTTTTTTTTGTAAGATAAACTAACTTGGAAGTAAACTTTTCACTCTACCCACTTTTGGAGGCTTGGGAAGAGAACCAATCTTAAATTTTGTTCAAAATGATCTCGTATTAAGCAGCTTTGCAAATGAGTAGATGAGAATTTTAGAAGTAAACCCTACCAAAATAATTAAATATGACAAACATGTAAATTCCTAATTATCAGCACTGAGCCAGGTATTTAAGCAATTTGGTTTTGCAAATGATCATACAACGATTTCAGTAGTATTTATATGTATATTATAGCCAATTAATTGAACTAGAAAACAAAGATGAAGGCTTTAAAGTGAGAGCTTTAAAAGCTAGAAAATGCATTATGCGTATACTTTTGAAACACATCCATATCTTCATTCAGTCTATGTCTTCTGTTTCACTTGTCCCCAAAAATCCTTCTCTATTTCTCTTTTATTTCTTTCAATACCTCTACCAAATTCTAGTAAAAGTATACATCACTCTAAGATCCCTGGTTTCCTCAGTTGACACCCTTTCATAGAATCATAGAA
>VYZM01024365.1:0-24855 GCA_013398915.1 Dromas ardeola
CTTTAAGGTCCCTTCCGACCCTGGCAATTCTATGAAATTGGGTAAAAACCTGCCTGCCCATGGGAAGTAGTGAATGAATTCCTCATTTTGCTTTGAGTGTGTGTGTGCAGTTTTCACTTTACCTATTAAACTGCCTTTATGTCAATCCATGAGTTTTCTCACTTTTAGCCTTCTGATTCTCTACCCCATCTCATTGGGGGAAGTGAGTAAGCAACTGCGTGCAGCTTAACTGGCAGCTGGGGCTAAAGCTCAACAGGATTGAAAGTTTTAACCTGTGAGCAAATATGAACCACAACTAGATCTAAACCAATAAAATTAAACTATATTTGTATTCACTGTGGAGGGGAGCCTGCTCCAATGATTTCTGTCCAAATTAGGTCAGTTGAAGTTATTTACACTGACTTTGGTAGGTCAGTGCACATGTAGTATAGAAATAAGCTTCTGCATATCACAGATCTGATCAAATACAGTATAAAATAAAAAGGAAAAACTATATATAAAAGACAGAACTTCTGCTGCTTTTATGATCTGCAACTTTGATGTGAAATGGTGACACTTTTTATTTAGGAATAATAGTACAGATGACAAACGTTTCTTTTAATGCCACATCCGAAGAAAGATATTTCATGTGCTCATCAAGGAGAAGGTAATATAAAATGACATATTCCAGGAAAGGTATTTTAAGCAAAAGCTGTTGCTACATCATCGATCAAGCCAATGGCACTGCATTTAAAAATAAACATAGGGATGGATACATATTTGGGAGACAGCAAAGTGTTATTGTTTCTTCTGTCAGATTTAACTGCTGCTACAATCTTAAAATATTTTTTCTTTAAAAAGCTTAGAGACAAAACGAAGCAGGAGAGAGTTTTTGTGTTTCATCTTCAAAGGAACATTCTTTTCCTGATGGAAACACATAGCTCTCATTAATGTAAGTGGGAGTTAATCACAGAAGAGTGAAGGAAAAACTCAAAGTACGCAGACATAAATATACATAAGGTGGACAACTGCTGACAATGACCTGTTTTAGTTCATTCTTGAACTTGAGCCCCACCTGTTAATGTTCCCAGAACTGAAATAATTTTAAACTCAAAGTATGTTGTTACTGAAGTGCTATCAGCGTGTGTAGTGCTACACGTGGCAAAGGAAAACACATTGTTCAAGAAACATGTAAGACAAGAAACAATTTACTATGAGAAAGCACATCAAAACTGTAGCCCTTACTTGTTGAGTAACCCCATGATTTCAGTTCATCAGAAGGGTAGCAATCCAAAAG
Source organism: Dromas ardeola (assembly GCA_013398915.1). Classification (NCBI taxonomy): domain Eukaryota; kingdom Metazoa; phylum Chordata; class Aves; order Charadriiformes; family Dromadidae; genus Dromas; species Dromas ardeola. The sequence continues at coordinate 1,277 of VYZM01024365.1, forward strand.
TGCTGGAATCAAGACTTCTATAAAAAGACTGGCATGTTTACAGAATGGGAAAGGGGGGAGAAAAAGTACTATTTCTAGTCTGCAGATTTTCTTTTTTCCTTATTTACAACTTTTTGCATTCTGCCCATTCCATGGTGTACAATTTTAGGAAGCCTAATTAAGAATTTAAAAGAGAATTGGTGATATAATAGAAGAAATAAAGATAGGAAAGGTTGGTGGATAGTGAAGTCTAAATTGTCTATAAGGTAAATGAGTTTTGCTGCTCTTACTGACAAAAGACGTGAGCTGAAATTCAAGCCGCTTATGCACTGAAAAAATATTTGTCACCTGTCCTTTTAGATTTATCTCAGTACTACTTCCATGCTTTGTCAAAATGTCTTCCAACCCCAGATTAGCTCCCTAGAGGAAAAAAAAAATAGAATGTAAGTTTGTTGTCTTTTCCAGTGACCCAGCTTTGACAAATCACTGATACATGTTTCGTTACGGAGAAAATATTTCCACTTGAATTCCTTATTTTCAGTCTGCTGGCACCCTTCAGTTTTGGAAGTAACCATTTTTGTAGTGGACCTTTTCAGATGTAAATTAATACAATTTGTTTAGTATTAATGATAAGTTTAGCTATCACAAATTATTTACACGGCTACATCATTCATATTTTATCATTCTCACAGCTCTACATCTAGGAAATATTACATTACATCTGCAAGGTATTTCACATTTTGCACTGATGATGTTAGATAAGTTCATATGAAGTGGTGTAAATCCCCATATTTCTTCGGTGCCTAACACTAGACACTTTCTCAAAAAGGATATGAAAAGATCAGGAGGAAACAGGAAAAAAAGCAGGATATAGAAAAGATGCTACAAAAATAAATTGAAGACTGAACGTTTTTGCTCAGAAAGGAGACAAGTAAAAAGAGAACTTATCTGAATTAAAAAAGTGGTAGATTGAAGTACCTTTCAAGACTTCAGCACGTAGAATTAATTTGACAGATAGTGGTGTCTTGTGGTTAATGCCTTTATTGTTCTGGCATGTAGAAAATATTGTTAATGTTTCCCCAGGCATTTTCAAGTCCCATTCTTGTACTTATAGGTAACTGTGATGTAGATGAGGTTGGCATTTTACTTTACTGAGTCATAGTAAAGGAAGAAACTTTCATGTCCTTTCTAGAGGAGGACATCTAACTCCCTGTTCAATATATAGGATAGGATAGAAAACACAGCTATACTCTTTTCCTAAGTAAAAGCTCTAAGAAACTCCTTACAACTTTTCCTCAAGAACTGCTGTAGGCCTATAATTTATTATTTATAAATTGAACTAGCCCCAAACCAGAGTACATTTGCTGTTTTTAGTAAGACAGGAAAAAAGTTACGAAGTACAGCAATAAAAACAGTCATTCAAGGGCTTCAAACAAAGAAAAGAGACAGGAAAAATTTGAAATAAAACATGACACGGGGAGAGAAGCAAGATCCATAACACCAAGATTTACATGAGCTTGTCAGTCTACAGTACACAGCTATCAAGAGCTGCATAGGCTTTTTAATTATGTAGAAGATTTAGCATTCAAGAAGTTTGAGAAATCATTAAAAAATTAAATTACTAAATACAACAGAAGAGGTACATAAGCTAGAATAATCATCTTGATATCACTGCTGGTGCACATAGTGAACTATCTCTCAAATTTGGATATGATGACAGGATAGCAAAAAAAAATTAAGATAAATATAAGAAACTGATTTTATAAAATACATAATCACTCCAGATAATCAACAAAATTCTAGTGAAGCTTCTCTACTTAACAGGTGCTGCCTAAATAGGAATGGATGTCATGAACTTTCTGACATCATTCTTCATAAAGAAATCAAGTTTCTATTGTAAATGTAGCAACAGCTTTTCCTGCATAGAAAAAGGGATATTATAGTTATCTTTATATCATATTTAATCTAATAACGACTCTTTATCTTCAGCTAGATGTTAAAAGTTGTATTATAAAAGCATCACAAATTATGTAAGAAGAGAGGCTCCCACACACTTTAGGAGCTTTGTGGTGTATAGCTGAATGATACTGTAAGTGGCCCACAGACACCTAAGAAGCATATCCATTGTTCATACCATACGCATGTGTGGAATAAATCTACTTAGTGACTTAGACCTTCTTTTGCAGTCAAGGCAGGTAATATTAATTTAGCTCTTGGAAGTAGAAAATATGTCCTAATACATGTAAGTAGTAATACCAGGAGGAATAAAATAAGACTTGCAACAACTCGATGCTTTCAACACTTACAAGCAAACCAAGTATTTTTCATCCAAATTGTTGACTTCAAACAGATATATAGAAGCAGAGAGAAAAGAGGCCATGCAGGAGGAAGACCTGCTATTGGTTTGAATCCGGCTCCCCAGGGAAGAAAGAGGGTGAATCTATTGTCACCATACACTCAATAACCAAACTATACCTCACAGTAAGTAGGTCTTACATATGGACCTGTCAACAAAGATTAGGTGATCAAAAGGAAACATGGCTTGCCCTCCACGTTACCCCAAAACCTCAGCAACTACTATTTTAAAGTGACAGCTAGCCTAGGCTAACCTAGGCAAGGCGTGCAAATGGTATGGGATTGTTTCCAAAGATTTTGGGTTTAGAAAACTTACTTTTTCAATGTCAGTTGATAGGAAACACATTTGTTACAGCTGAGAGCATAAGTTCTCATTAATGGAGACTGTATGTTAAAATTATTAACCCAAAATTCTGGAAAAAAAACTTTAAATACTTAACAAACTTACGTATACTTCAAGTCACATTCTTTACAGTTATTGAACCATTAAAAGAACCCTATGGATGGTAGATTTAAGGTCAAATTCCAAACTCTAAGTTAACCTATAACAGAAATTAAAGCAATAAACTTCTCAAATACTTTTTTCATCATCTTAGATCACATTGTAAGTTCATCAAACACAGAAAATTATTTGATCACTGGATCACTGAATATTTGTTAAACCATTCCCTGAAGTTCCCTTTCATTTCCTTAACTGTCAAGTATTAAATGGTTATGACAGATATGCAATTGCTCTGAATATTTTATGCTGACTGGACAGCTGTGATGCTTACTGTATCAATACAGTCTTTTAATTTAAATTTGACAAGAAAGGTAAATATAAGCAAGAACATACAAAAATAAGCCAAAATAATTTTACTTAGTCCTCATTAATACTCCAAAAGTCTGTCAAGATACCATGAAGACTCATGGTGTGGGGGGAGGGGAGGGAGGAGCTAGCAAAGTGTTAGAGAATTCAAGCAAATGCAACAAGGTTATCCTTCCAAGAGAGGAGGTATTTTCTAGGGCGCTGTTAATCAAAACCCATCTGACACAAATATACATAGAGGTGTTGAAGGAAGCTATTTACACTGCCCTGGGTAAGAGGGCTTTAATACAGCTTACTATGAGCATGCAGTTTTAAAATTTTTTATTTGCACTTGTTTTTTTTCTTACTGTTGAGAACAAAAAAAATCGCTTCATTTCACAAAGTCACTATTAGCTGCTAGTATGAAAATTCCTGAAGAAAGGCTCCCATATGTTAATCCCAGTTGGGCATGCTTGACAATATAGCTCAAGAAGTAAATGAGTGAGGTGCTGGTAGCAGTAGAAGTCCTTCTTCTGAAGGACTTGGAGCACTCAGCAGGACTTGGAAAATTCATCAGAAGTATCCTGAGATCTGTAAAGATAAGAGACAGGCATGTATGTCCATTTTATTAAGTATTTAAATCTGAACAGATGTCTACCACTTCAGACAGGAATCTTAATCCACTTGTCCATAGGATATTTGAAAGTGGCATCATTCTGATTTATATAAAATATTTAATTATCAGGACATGGAGAATGACTTTGTAGGTAGCAGCTGGGTCTGCCTTCTGTTTGGTCCTTACTAACTGGTTGCATATTAGTACAAAACAGAAAAACATCAACAGAACATACTCCAAAGGGGTCTATATGGTGTCAGATTGCTTCATTTGCTGTTCCACTTCAAGGCCCAGTCTCATAATAGTTAACACTGTATATATCTTAGTTTGTTCCTGGGTTTCAGTATAGACTAAACAATTTATTCCTCCTCTTTTATGTGGTTGTGGAACATGGTATAATTCATTCTGGTTCAGTTCTCTACAGAGAGTATATACTGGTCTGCACCATTTACTCAAGGGACCAAAACTCTGCACCTCATAATGAAAACAATATAAACATAAATATTTTTTTTTAAATATGCTAGATTTCTTATAGCCTAGTGTTCTTATAACCTATAGACTGTTACATCAGAAGCAGAGACAGTTGGATTCAGATCTCCTGACATACAGAACAGTTGAATCTGCACTCCTTAACACTGTGCTTGGCCTATTCCAAGGCAATGCCAGTATTTACATCATGTGGACATTCAGATACTAAATGATCAAACACTTTTTTTCCACATAGATTTGAGAAGGCTGATAAACACGAGAATAAATTTGAAATAATCAAAACTACTTCTTGGCTGTTAGAATTTGGTTTTGGTTTTTAGGTTTTCTTTTTGTTTGTCTTTTTTTTTTTTAAAAACCAATAGTTATGCAACAGTACTAACAGTTTCTCTTTTTGCCATCTGTTTTTTTCATTAAGTGATATGTTATTTTTCATTCAGTTTGGTAAACAAATAATAGGAAAAAATGTAAACAGAAAGTTCAGAATTCCATCATCCAGCATTTTTAATTTTCTGTGAACTTTCTCTCTCTTAACTTGTCATTGTTAATTCCAAGTGAACTATTCCTCTAGTACCTTTTTCCGGTTAACCCAGATACTGTAAAAAAAACCTTCCAGTGCTACACCAAAGTGCTTATTAATATTTCTTGTATACAAAAACTTTATACATCACAGAATCACAGAATTACCTACGTTGGGAGGGAACTCTGATACCATCTGGTCCAGCCACACTGCTCAGAGAAGACAGGGTCCAGCCAAAACAGGATCCCCAGGACTGTGTGCAGTCAGGTTTTGAGCATTTCCAAGGATGGCGACTCCACAACCTCTCTGAGTGTACCAGTTTTGGCGGGGATAGACTTAGTTTTCTTCACAGTAGTTTGTATGGTTCCACGTTTTCGATTTGTGACCAAAACATTGTTGATAACACAGGGATGTTTTAGCTGTCACTGAGCAGTGCTTACACAGCATGAAGGCCTTCTCTGTTGCTCACTGCCCTGTCAGCGAGGAGGCTGGGGGTGCACAAGAAGCTGGGAGGGGACTCAGCTGGGACAGCTGACCCCAAGTGACCAAAGGGATCTCTCACACCAGGTAATGCTGTTCTCCGCAATAAAAGCTGGGGGGAAAGAAGAAGGAAGAGGGGGAACATTTGGAGTTACAGTGTTTGTCTTCCCAAGTAATCTTCACGCATGATGAAGCCCTGCTTTCCTGGAGGTGGCTGAACACCTGCCTGCCAATGGGAAGTAGTGAATGAATTAATTACTTGGCTCTGCTACCATGTGCAGCTTTTGCTTTACTTATTAAACTGTCTTTATCTCAATCCATGAGTTTTCTCACTTCTAACCTTTTAATTCCTCCCCTGTCCTGGGGGCAGTTAGCAAGTGGCTGTGTGGGACTTAGCTGCTGGCTGGGATTAAACCCCAACACTGAGCAACCTGTACCAGCACTTGACAGTCTCACAGTAAAAAAGTGTTGTCTCGTGTTCAAATGGAATTTCATGTGGTTTAATATCTGCCCATTGCCTCTTGGCTTTTCAGTGGGTACGGCTGAGAAGAGTCTGGTTCCATCTTCTTTATTCCCTCGCATCAGGTATTTAGCCACACTGGCAGGATCTCCCTGAGCCTTCTCTTCTCCAGGCCGAACAGTCCCAGCTGTCTCAGCCTTTCCTCATTGCAAGAAGCTTCAGCCCCTTAGTGCCCCTTCACTGGACTTTCTCCAGCATGTCCACATGTCTCTTGTACTGGGGAGCCCAGAACTAGGCACAGTACTCCAGACACGGCCTTACCAGTGCTTAGCAGATGGGAAGGATCATCTCCCTTGACCTGCTTGCAATACCTCACAAACTTCCTTACATTTTAGTAAGAAGGTTGGGTTCTCTGATAGAGACCCACAAGTTTATTTATTCCTTTTTATTTTGACCTTTAAACCTGTATTTCGACACACATAGCTAAAAATTCCAAAATTCCTTTTGCTTATACCAGTCATACAAAAAGTATTGCATATTTGGTAATTTACTTATGTGACACAGAGGAACGATAATAAGATTAGACCTGTAATTTTGTATATTTAAATGAAAGCGTGTTCCTGTGCAACCTGCTCTAGGTGACCCTGCCCTGGCAGGGATGTTGTACTAGATGATCTCCAGAGGTGCCTTCCAACCCTACCATTCTGTGATTCTGTGAAAGAACTAAAAAATGCTCTCACTAAAACCTTCACTTTTGGGTCTTGATAAATTTCTAAAAGAATCAGTTATAAACTGTACCTGGGTAATTGAGCAGATGCAGATGCCATTAGAAAAAATTAAGAATAATGCTTAGTTCCTTACACCAGATTTACCTCTGGAAATACTTTGTTCACCAGTATCTCACCATGAAGATACTGTGTAACAATCCCTGAATATTTACTCTGAAGCATAGACATCACCAGTTTCTAATATTGCTCTATAGCACAAATTCAGCTTACTCCTGGTAAAGGTGACTTTATCTTACCAATTAGGTATGCTGCTTTTGTAGAAGCTAATTCTTAAATATTGAAAATTAACCTTGTGTGTCCTTAGTCTCCAGCTGCTTGCAATACTCAGACAACTACTGGATGTGTCTGGAACATGACAGTTCAACTTTACAGGAATATGCAAGAATTCAAAGTTTGTTTTCATTCCTGGTGAGGGCAACTGCAGCAGAGAATCTTCTGGATACACATAATGCCAGGACACTGAAGTAACTGTTTACATCTCAAGCCATCACTTTTTAACTGTGGTCTGGGGAGAGCCAGTGTACCGCATCTTTTACGGAGCATAAAAGCAGTTCCCATTAGACATCACCTTGTTCCCATATGACAGGTATCTTCAGTGATCTTTCTTAGCTTAGGATCTCAGCTCAACATGAACATTTTCCATCTCACAAGCAAGATCCTCTAATCCAAACTCACTGCTGCATTTACCTACAAAATAGTATGTAGTCATATTTCATGACACATGGACTCACTTTCACCTTCTCGAGCCCAGTGAGTAAGGCACTGACCTGAAAGAGATTTCAATTTATCCCCTAGTTCTGCCTGACTTGAATTTACTCCGATGCCGAATTCTGACCTGGCTCCAGACTTAAAATCTGGGTTTTTCTGGGTGAGCCTGGAAGTATGTCTCATACTGAGGTCTAGGTGTAACATTGGCTGGTCCGTTGTAGTGAGTGCTGGAGTTTCCCCTCACATGTCCTGGTTTCCAAGGGAAGGAAGCCAGGTGTACAAGCAAGAAAGGGATCACAGTGGACTTCAGGGGTTCTCTCATCAGAATGGTGGGAGACACCATAATATGCACCCACACAGCAGTATAGACAGTATGAAGGTATTAATATCATGCTCTGGAGGCATCCATCACCCTCCTCCTTTTTCCACTGACTTAGTCAACCATTTTTGTCATAATGTGTCTTCAGTGATACTACTGTCGTCCTCTCTTCTTCCTCTGTAACAGCAACACTGTGGAGCAGGTGCAAATGATTTCAGGGTCTCTGCTCATTCTCCAAGCTAAATGCTCAGCTAGGGCCTGTCAGCCTTGTTGTTGAAGCAGCAGAGTGCCTAGCTTGAACGAATATGCCCTGATTATTAACCTGCACATGAAGCTAATCAGCATCTGGACTGGCTCTGGCTCACATCCAGGAAGCCCGAGGACAGTGTAAACGACATCAAGCTGTATATGTGGGTATTTATAGAAATATGCATAAATTGGCAGTTACAAATCTGCCTAATTATTCATGATATCAGCAGATTATAGTTCTAATCCAGTCTTTCATGCAGGCCTAAGGTCCACCAGCAATGTTATTGGGTGTATTACAGGCTGAGAGCCTAAGCCTTTGAGCAGATAGAAGCTTGAGCAAAGGCAGAAAGGACTTCAGTGGACAACATGAAACTGGGTGTGGGTACACTGTCTGACCGTGGATCAGCAGACTGACCTAGTGTTCCTTAAACAAGCCAAATTTTATTTTACTTCACACTTGCCTGGTTCAGTTGACTGTCCTTCATGGAGAAAAGCCAATTAGTGCTACTCCTGGCCAACATGAAGCAGCAGTTGGAGGAGCCTCTTCAAGATCCCTGAGTGAGGGTTACCCATCTCCAGCAGCTCTTTGAATTTAACATGTTCCTGAGATGCTGCTGGCTCACCACATGGTCCTACTAGCTACCCCCACCCTAGCCACCCCAAAAGCTGCTTATTACAGAATATTATTTGTCCTTGGATGTTGTGTCGTATTTGTCTGCTTTACAGAATGTACAAATTCACATATTCAAGGGCAGATGTCAACTACAATCTTTAAATTACATAAGCTAACTTGTTGCTCCATTAGCACTACAAAGAGGCAATAATTGTATCAAAGATTCCAGCTGAGAGTCAACAAAACCAGTAAAGCAAGAATGAAAGTTCTTAGTGGAGAACATCTGCTACTACAATAAAATTATGTTTCTTGCTTTCACTCAGGAATCTTGCCAGCTACTATTGGAGAATTAAAGCAACAAAATGAAAGATAAATGTTTCCACTGAAGAGCTGGTGATTTCTTTTCTAAAGAAACACTCCTGTGCTTTGTTCAAAAAAATAGATACACAAATAAACCCCCGTACATTAAGTTCTAAAGTTCTATTGCAGTTTCTGATATGTATTATTTAAAAAAAAAAAAAAGGTAGAAGAAACCTGTTGGGTAATTAGATCCTGAAATATAATTCAGCAACAGATGTATAGACACCACAGTAATAACTGCAGCTGAACTTAAGATCTAAGATTTTAGCCATAAATGAGATGCCCATATTGGTTTACTGGCCCTTATGGAGTTCAACATATAGGAAAATGTCTAGATTTACTGCAAGACAGCTTGTAATTTAACTATCTACAGGACTTTAAAAGCTTCTCAGAGTATATTTACGCTGCAGACAGCACACACTGAAGCTTACGTAGACATTTGTGAGCTAGCTTTAAACATCTATCCATTAGAGCACCAGGATGTGCTACAAAGCCAGCACAAGGGGGTGAGTGAGGACTGTGTCAGTAATGCCAGCTTCCTTTATCAAATTCTGTAAATTTTGGTGTTCATGTCTTGACATTTAGTTTCAACATACAGATGCCCCAAAAATACTCTTATTTTCTTACTGATTTTGGTTTTAAAAAAAAGTTTGTAGATAATTTTCTGTAGCTATCAAGCCAGATGCCACAAAATGAAACTCTTCTGACTAACTCAGATCACTTTAAAAAAGGTGTGTAGGTAATATTCTGTAGATATAAATCCATCTTAGAGTGATCTGATACACATTAAGAGAGCCTTTGCGTTGATGAACCTGAGTGGGACAAGCCCAGAGAGAATTAGAAAACCAACAATATACTGTAATGTACAGGGCAACTCCTGTAAGGACTTAATAGTTCAGAACTCGAGTTGCCAAGGAATGAGGTTTGCCTCCTAGCAATTATTAGCCTGAAGTAGCAAGGGTGTGTAGAAAAAAGTTTTGGGCCTTACACTAATTATCCTCCCAAATACCAGAAATGACCATCTGAAGTGCATATCTCAAGAAAATTTAGTTAATAACCCTAGGAATATGTGGTGACTATCCTTAGCTTGTCTTTTATGTGTTCTCATTTCTACCTGCTGTCAGAATAAGACAAAATACATGGGAAATTGGCAACGTTGACATTTCAGGCTATTTAGGATAAAGGAGAAGTGACATCTCAGCGCAATTAGGACACACATCCATTGGCTGTTCATCCTGCAGCAAGAGTGACAGATGAACAAAATGTTTCCAGCTGCAGGTTGGAAATAAGTCCTGCATATATGTGATTTAGTGTCATTTGGTCAAGAGACTTACTCAGTCAGGTCCTATTTTGTCTACAGAGACCAAATCCTGTCAATTACAACAAACCAACCTTTCCAGTTAGTTGTGGGGAACATTTTACATACAACAGTTATCCATAGCCGTGTTACACTTTGTCTGGCAATATAGATATGAAGGAAGGAGTTCACATGTCTCCAAATAGCTGCAAGCAAACAGCAGGGCCTCAAAGCAATTTTCAGATTCTGTACAAAATGGGAACCATGATAATACAAACCAGGATATTTTGTTTCTAAGGTATGAGTTGGAGAATTACTATTTTGTATGTACTATTATTGTAATTTACAATATCTGTAGAATATTGCTAGATTTACAAAAGAGAAAATATATAGGAAACACTTTGAAACTAGATTCCTAGATCCAGAAAATCAATAGTGCACATTGCCTAGCTGCCCCCAGGCTGAAATGAAATGCAAAAGGAATAGTAATTGTTAGAAACTAAATTTAGAAGCCATAAAGGAGACGTGCTTGTTTATAGCTAATGGCCCCTGATAAAGTGTGCCAGCTGGTGGCTGTGGCTTCCCTGCTTCAGAGTTTTGCAATGCAATGAACCATACGCTGAGATGACTCACTGCCCACAGGCAGGGACAACCTGTTTGATGGTGAAGAAGAGCTAGCAAGAACAGTGGGGCTCTGACAAGACAGACAGAGCTGGCAATGCCCTGTGGATGCCAGGACATAGTGCTGAGGTTCTTGTGTGCAGGGCTGAGGTTCTTGTGTGCAGGCACAATGACAGAAGCAGGATGGGATGTACCCTCTGTTCCTTTTGCTGCTTTTATATTTTTATTTATTGTGTGTTATGGATACGGCAATTGTTTGTTGTGTGATATGTTTAGCACTGCTTTCTCTGCTTCTGCTTTTGAGTCTTTCCTTGTCTTTAGTTACCACCCTCCCATATCTATGTCTTTTTCGTTTGGCACTGGATTCACCAAGTTATAGAATTTACTGAACTTTCCTTTTTTGGTGGATCACACTCATGTTTATTCAGTCATTTACTTGACAGAGATACAAAGCCAACAGAGTTCTCTACGCTCTACCCTACTTCAAATGCAACAGCTACAAGAGTACAACGGAATGCACTAATCTTTTAATCTTTCTGGTCTGACCTCATGGCTGGCACTGCTTTGAGGTAGGAGTTGGACTAGACACCTCCTGAGGACCCTTCTGATTTGAATTGTCCCATTATGCTGTGAACACAGGATAATTTTTCCTATGTTACTAAGAGCTGTCTTGTCACTGACTTCACTATTTGAGTTTCTCTTTTCCCTCCCCTTTATTCTGTCAAGCCCAGTTTACAGTTTCTTTGTTCAGTAATGCCTCAGTATTTCTGCACATAAATGAGACTATGATCCACAGACTACAGGATCTCCAGGACACAGCCAAAACCAGTTTATGCCTGCATTTCATCTAAAATAATGTGGGTCATTGTCCAGAAGTAAATATGTAGTACAATTAACGACACATTTTAAATTGTTTTCTAAAACATCCTATCTAGATGTTATCCATTACGTAAAGTGATTAATAGAATTTATTTGAGAAGCCCAGGAAAGTTAACTTTGTGATTTTCTTAATTCAAAATATTTCAGTCTCTCCATTTGTCTTAGTAGCTTTCTTATTAAAGACATCCCTTAGTGAGGAAAAATCTCCATTTATATTATCTGCTTCAATTATGCTTTTACCTTGAAGACAGCAGTACTAGTGGTGTCCATTGTTAACTTATGTGAAAAGACTAATTCTCCATTTATACAACTGTATATTCCAAAGAAATAAGGGCATACTTTCATGTTATTGCTGTTCCTCACACATGCGGGGAAATCTGGATATAGTAGGTGAGAACTATATATCTCATTTTGAAAGAGATTACTGACATTGCTAGTATTGTTATTGGCATTTTTTGACTGTGCCCACATTCCCTGGTGATTCACCAGGGCTTCAGAGAGGACCAAAGAACTTTGCTATCAAGCTTTTAACAGTTAATGAAAAACTCTAGGAATTGTCAACTTCTTGCTGACTTCCTTCAAAAGGAAGGTATCTCCAATATCTCTACACAGAGCTCGATTGTGCATCATAGATGGCTAATTTAGTCAAAACAAGGAATTTTTTCCAGGAAAATGTATGTTCTAAAATACAAAGGACCACATGTGGAAAATTCATAACCTTTGTTTTGCAGGCAATCATACTTTCTGATCATAATAGTGTCTTTTGGTCATCTTCATATAATTTTTGTGAATCTTCCGTATATTCCCAATATACCTTGGGAGTACAGTGAAATAAGGACATGATTACCTGTCTCTCAGTCAACTCCAGAGGCTAGAAAAACTGTAAAAACTATTATCAGTCATTGTCTTTAGGACAGTCTGTACGCCGGTATGCAGTCCTTCATCTCCAAACATGGTTACAGCCATACCTGTAACAAAGAGATAAGAGTCTTTTGTTCCTTCCTTTTGTGAATGGCACAGGTCTGATTATAACTAATCACATGCCATGAGAATCATTTGACGACAATTGTGTACAAAGGCAGACTTTTCAGTAGCTCTACACAACAAAATGTTTATAGCTTGCTGAATTTAACATGCTATGTTTAGTAATAGACTTTAAGACTGAATAAAAAAAAACAAAAAATCCTCCTCTTTAGCATCTCTAAGCAAGATTTGCATGTAACTTCCTTGAGAAACATAGTCACTAACACCTTCAGCATAAGCCAACTAAACAGGGAGCAAAAAACAAGGCCAGCTACATGATTCTGCCCCCACAGCACAAGCCAGCAAAGATAACAGGGAATGGCATTCCTCTCATCCTCTGTCTCAAGTGTTACAGTTAAGAATTTTTGCTTCCTGCTCATACTAAAAATGTAAAAGCCTTCTGCTCCACAATGTATCTTCCATGTTTTCCAGAGGGGCACATTAAATCACAACCTCACTTTTAAAGTTTTTTGAGAATATACACCTTACCTGGATACACCCATGACAAACTGAGTTATGCAGTTAAACAGTAAAGGCTTCATTATTTGACTGGGGAGAATAGGAATAATCAGGTGGCAAATGCTTCCATTGCTTAGATAATTGCAATAGTATTTTTAAAATTGTAAGTAACAAAGCTTAGAGTTGGTGGTTATAGCTACGTCTTTACAATGTTATGAGTCCTTGACATAGAGGATGGTACTTTGACATGTGGGTCTCACAGTAACACACAGGAGCTTCTGAAACAAAGTGTTCCAGACATTTATTTGTACAGAGGAAACCAAAGAGAGACAATGAGAAACAAAATGGGTCTTGGATATTTGAACACAGTTTACAATGCTTTGCACTTATTTTCTATTTACAAGTATCATTATCTTGCTGGAACAGGTTCAGTGGTTTGTTCACTGTTCATGATGAACTGTATTTGTAAGAAGATGTCACAATAGCCATTTGTTTTGTGTAAAATAACAGAATAGAACTGGAACGCAGACAAGGAGGCAGGCTTGGTCAGACTCCTGGTTTCAAAACGGTAACTCGATGTGAAGATTGGTTGGTCCTACCGAGAGACCTACTGAGAGAATAAATAGCGTGAAAATAGGAAGTAATAAAAGCTGAAGACTGTATGTAACATGGAGTAAACTCCTCTTCAGAGAAACAATAGTGAAAGGCATGCTGTTGCACTGGGCTGGTTAATAACTACCGATTGCCTTGTCATATGCTCTGGGCACATGAAATAAGTGGGATGATTGTGCCTGGATGCTTCACACACACTCTTCAGAAAACACGAACTAACTGGGGAAAAGTTATATGCCATTTAGTAATGGAATTAGATACTCCCACAATAAGTCCTCTTTCAGTACGTTCACCTGTGGCATGAATGACTTTCTAAAGGAAAGACCATTGCTGCATCACTGATGTATTATGGGATTTGTTTGTTCTAGTAAGCATATCTGAATATCATTCTTCGAGGCTGCAGAAGAAAGGTATTCAACAGTGCAGAATCATATGTTTTTTCGCTAGATTTCTTTGTTCATTTATGTTTTTAAAGACACAGTGTGGGAGACAGTTGTCTAAACATAGGTATCTAGTGCAATATTAGATGGTCTAGCATGTCCTGCATTGCTTCCTGGTGTTGCTCCACACAGACATAGGGTGTCTCTCATAGGCCTGGACACATCTGCCAGCCTCTGACATTTCTAGTACCCCAAACTGTTTCAAATATAACAAGTTACCTATATTTAGGTGGCTAAGCCCAAAGACTGATAAACTTATAAACTGAAGCTATGTCCAAATCAGAAAAATGTTAATTATAAATCTTTCTCAGTTATGCATTTTGTTAGTTAAACATCTTGCCTCATTTGGAAGGCTACAGACACCAGACTTGCTAAGAGGTTGCAACTTCTCAGTTAGCACACTACTCAGGCTTCGAGCTTGCTCTTTTACTCTTTTACAGGGAGAAAGTCCTATAACCTCAGGTGATATTTGCATTTTTCTTCTTCTTTTCTTAAGCCTTGGTGTCTAAAGTGACCAGGATTCATGGAGACAGATAAATTGGTACTGGATTTTTCCAAACAACAGCTTGTTGCATTTCTTTGTGCCTGAAAATTTTGTTCAGGAATTTAGAGACTAGGAGTATGCTCATACGGTAAATCCTTTGCAATAGTAACCATAACATGCCACCTGGTATGTCCAGCAGCCACGAAGCATGACGCATCACACGTAAGATGAGTAAGACACTTTCACAGTCATTGTCACTTACATGTCCCCCGGCTTGCTGAATGTACTAAAGACACTTGCCTTTCTCTCACACTCTGTAATAGCACTCTGACTCAGGTTTGTACTCCTGGAGGAGAAAATTACAGCTTTTTGCTGTACACAGGACAAAACATTAGCCAAACAATGTCTTTTGACTTTGGACCTCAATCCTTCATGTGAAAACTTCAAAACAGACAGATCCCATATACTAACTAGAGCAAATTTTACCCTGCCAAGTGACAATCACCCTTTCCCAGCTTCCAGTTTTATTTTTCAGCTCCCTCGGATTCAACATAAGAACTTCTCTTCTTATAGTGTATCCAATGAGTTCTGTGTAATGTCCATTCCAGGTGCTTTCTCTATCTCTTTGCTATCCAGCTGATTAGTCTTAAGAAGACCAGCTTAGAGAGGACAGCTTACCTATTTCTAACCTAGAGTTCAAGGGCCTTCCCTTTAGTTCTCCTTTTAGCACCAATTACTGAAAGTGAAGTCTTGTGCCAGCAGGCTTCACTACTTTCATGCTTCTCCTTCCTTACTGCCACAGAGTCGGACTGACAAACTCATTAGAGGAGCAGCCATTAGTAATCCTCAGCTGGTGTCCAGGCAAGCATGGTGCACTGCCCTACTGCTGTCGCTTTTCTTAGCCCTTATGCTTCCATGAACCTATGGTTCAGGTGTGTGAGAACGCATACGCGCATTGACCACCTGCATTTTCTGTAAGGCATAGGAAACATGAAAGTGTGCAAACAGAGAGGGTGTCAAGTGAATTACACAGAAATAAATCTCCAAGAGTCAATGTTTCTGACAAAGAGACACATTCCAATTATTTTCAAGGTAAGGTAAATGAGGTACATCAGAAGCAAGGTTGTGAAATACAGGATTAGTGTACAATTTATGGAAGGTGATAATTTTCTATTTCTCTCTTCATTTCAGGCAAATTTATCTGTACTCCTGTATCCAAACATGTAGGTGGGGATTTTGTGGGCCTTTAGAGCTACTTAGAAGTTGATACTGTCCTTGCATTAGCCACTTTGCATTAGGTGCTGTGTTGCAAGTGTAACAGTTCCTCTGAGCAGTTCTTTTCTGAAAAAAAAGTCATAACATTCTTTCCTGGCTGCAGTTGGTACCTGGAACAACACCAAAGCACTTAAGTTACCAGTGATTCATTCAGGTGCCCTTCCAAATTGTATTAAGATCCTAAGGTAATTGACTTCCATAAATTTAGAACAGAGGAAATGTGTTTCCTGATTCAGATTGCATTTGTTTTTAAACCAATTTGGTTTCCACTTTAGCAAAAGAGTAGCACCAAGGTTATAAGTTTCAGTATGGTCTACTGCTTAAAACCGGGTTACAAGTTCCCAATTTTACTTACGATAATATCTTAATGGCGCATTGTAATATAGATATGTTCAAAAGTCAATATTTTTCACACTGCTGTTTAAGTCACAGTGTTTCATATAATGACAGAATGTGTTTGCAACCATGAGGCAGCTAGACAATGTAAAAAAAAAACATTGAGAAATGGTGGTGTGATCAGAGATTTCTGGGAGCAACGCTATATATACATCCCTCTTTTTTGTGAATTTTGTAAAAGACTGTGTAAAAATGAAAAAAAACCCTCCCTAAATAAGAGACTTCTTAACACTATTATCTCTTGAGAGATTGCCCTAATTTGCTCAGATAATGCTTTCACTTCTTCTGTTTTACAGAGCAATTCAGTGTGATTAGTACAAATCTCCGGTTAAAACCTGAAATCCCTACTTGTATAAACCAAGCATATCAAGTGCTTATCTCTTGAGGAAAAAGCCTTTATCATATATTCTTCCTTCTTGTTGATACTCCAGAAATGCCCTTGCTTTTATTAAATTCAGTAGATTTGCTTAGCTTTATAACAACTCATATCAAACTCTAATATTTACTTAGAATTATGGACTTGCTTACTATTGGAGTGTTTAGGGTCTTTTAAATATGAAATTACATTCAGATTGTATTAGAAAATAATATATCAGGGAAAATAAGTCTAGTTAATTACACTTTTTATAATTTCCAAGATTTAAGCGTTCACCTGAAAAAAGATGCATAGCTGGGTTTTTTTGATATCTTCTAATTCATATTAAAAAAAATCCACTTTTTCTTCCAGGAGCGAATTTTTCTTTGGTATTTCTGATTATAATGAAACTACTACAGTAAAGTTGAAGCTTCTCCAATACAATAGCAATTTCAAGAAAAAAACATTCTGAGTTTCTCAAAGGCAGCTTTACTCACTGTAAAATCATAGAATCATAGAATGTGTTGGGATGGAATGGACCTAAAGGTCATCAAGTCCAACTCCCCTGCAGTAAGCAGGGGGAAAATAAGAAGGCTTCACTGCCAGTGTGGAGACAGTTGCTTCTAAAACATTTTTGTGAAACAACAATAAACAAAAAAGGACTCATTTATAAAATAGAAAAGCCGTGACATAAAGAGAAATTGTTGAACGCTCACTGTGCAAGACTCATATGGCACGAAACAGCTTTTTGCTTTGTCAGTGGAAATAAAGCTGAAGGAAGTGACTTCCTAACAGGAAAGGAAATCTCTTTTCCGCTTACTCCTAGATTTATCAAAAGACAGCATGACTGAGGACATTCTGCTTTTTTGAATTAGAAATCCAGACTTCTTTTAATGTTAAGGTCTGCCACTGTGTCTACTGAAACTTAGGGTGACAAGGAATCCACCGTCTGTGCTGAAGTGTTATTTCATTGAGTATAGAAAGTGAAAACCTCAGCAATACTCCTTAGAAATAAGCTTACCTATAATGCATTGATGTAACGCCTGTGATATGTCTTTATTAACCGAGTTCATTACACTACACATTATTTGAAACTGTTGGCAGAATCTACTTATTTATTGCTTACTTTTTTACACAAAAAAATCTATACCTGGAAAAATAAGCCACAGTGTGTACTTGCTGGTAAGTTTGATATGCTATTTTACATGCATTCTCACTGAGAGCACATTTTCTTTGGTGCCTTTCATATACCAGGTACTCTATTTTTGGATATGCAGTATTTCAAATTTACTACAAACCTATTATTATCCATCAACCTTGCATATCCCAGGAGTGAATATAATGTAGAAGAAAATATGATAAGATGAGAGAGATTGTTTAAAGCAATAAGAATTCATTGCTGCAGGTTAACTGCTACTTTTCCTACTGTCTAGTGTAAAAAATAATGTAAAACTTTAAAATGAAAAAAATACTTTAGCAAGCTTTCTTTATGAGATAAAAATATTGACATCTTGTAGGAGACAGGCCATCAAGATTATAAATGCAATATAGTTAATAAATCAAAATGATACAGAGCTGGGAGATGAAGAATTGCATAAGATTCTCTATTCCATCTCATTACACTGAGGCAAAACCAAGAGTGCCCAGATAATCCTTAGCAGATGTTTGTCTAGGGTATTTTTAAAAAAAGAAGATTATTTCCTCAGTCCCTGTAGACTGCTCATTCTAACCTTTCATTATCTAAAATACCACAAATACATTTTTAGTATGCCACCCTTTAGCAGGACTAGCCCTCTCTTCTGACTCCTATTGCTTGATATTTCTTGCATTTCACACTGCTTAAAGCATCCAAAATTGTTCAGGTGTTTTGTTTTTATTTTAAATTCCTTAGAGATTCCTTTCCCATTAACTAATCTTTCTCTTTATTATTCCACCTTTTAAAAATGTAAAAACTGCTTGGTATAGTTTTCACACAAAATCTATGTTGGTTTCTTCTTTATTTCTGATTTGGTGGCTGGGTAGATTAAAACATCATGGAGATAACAGAGCCTAAAAAAGAACAAAGTCAGAAGATTTCACCAAAAGCAGCTATTTTTCAGGAGTCTAATGATGGAGAGAGAAATAGTTTGCTTGGTCCTGCACAAGACCTGATTTGAACACACTGTTAACAATGGCTTTGATGGGTATATTTTCATTAGCTTAAATAGTTTGGGCTAATAAAAACTCAATAATCTATTTTATTTGAGTTTAATAAATGTTGTCATTAGGCAGTTCTGGGTAAAGATTCAGAATAGTGACTCCTGTGGTTCCAAAGTCTTTTCTGACTTTGCTGACTCCCTTCTTTACCCAGTCTGGCCCAGCTTTGTCTTTGGGCGTTTCAGTAGGTAAAAATGTCGACAAGAGATTTGCCTGGACCCAGCCTGCTCCACTACATCTCTTAGATGATGTAACAAAAATCACAGACTGATATAAATGTTGCTTTTATAGGACAGGCACTATCATAGGATTAAATATTATTGAATGAAGTTCTGAAGTTTTATTCAATAATGTCCCAATCTCACTGTATAATTATAGAAAAAAAAAAAAAAAAGGTGCTGATTCCTCAATTCTGTATATTGGTGGTGACTTCAAATTGAGGTTCAATAAGAGATTCAAAAACTTTTTAATTGCATGCAGATGGCAAAGATGAATAGAGTCAGCATTCCAAGTTAAAAAGAGTCTGTCCACCACCTTAGATGATATTTTCCAGCTGATGAAGACATCTATACTGAGATTCGGAAATGAACAAACGAACAGTTTAGATCATGCTGATCTGGTTTGCTTCACTAGGACTTTTTCTTAACATTTATGAAATGAAATTGAAGAAATGTAAGCAATGCATTTTATAAATGGAGATAGTTCTGTTGAGTCACACATCCATTACAGAAAAAGCATACAATGAGGGAATATTAAGATTACATCTGAAGTTCACAAAAGGGCAGGGGTTTTTGCCTGTGCAGCTACCAGACCCATTCACACAGAAAACACAATACCTTGCCGAAAGTAATTTAGGATGCAAATAGCAGATCTAAGGACAGAGTTTCTCCTTTACTTTTCTACATCTAAAAACAAAATAAATCCTTTCTTCTTTTTTTCAACTCAGTCTTTCTTATTACAATGCCTTGGTGGAGCAGGAGTCCCATGTGACAAAATGGGCACTTGGTATATGCTGATGTAATCTGTATGGGCAAGGAAGAAAATATAAAATTTGGCATAATAGATATACTATTACCATTACCTCTAATCTACCTGTGGGAAAAGGCATATTTTTCTTGGGTTTGTTTTTCTTTTGAATATGTTTTTGTAAATATACTTTCTGATGTGTTCACCAAAGTACAGATGCTACTTGCAGCCATATTCAGTATTAAGTTACATCCCATAAGGTCACAGTCACTGTAAAAAATAAATAATGGCTTTCAGGGAATGTTGCCACTGTTACAAAATAGTTTCTAGAACATATCCTGTTTCTCAAGGGCACAGTGCAGTGTTAATTGTCAAGTGGCAGAAATTTGGAGGAAGAAAATCAACAAGTTGTGATTTCTGAAGCATTACTGTTGGACTATTAAGACTAACAATAAAACTCTCAATTCTCACTGACAAGAAAACACAGTTTTGCTACCTCTTTACTGGAAAAAGTATATGCTGCTACAGGTGTGCCATATTTTTGTTTTTTGTAACCCACTCCTACTCCAAAAGACTGCAATGTGTTTTTCTTGTCCTTCAAAAAACAAGCAGCAAACTGCCTGTTCTGTTGAATAGAATATTCTGCTGTCATCTTACTGAAGCTTCCCCCTGGCTTCATGCACTCTAGACTACAGGAAGGTAGCACTAGAGGTGTCACCCCAAAGCTCTTTGACTGGCATCTGACCTACATCAAAGTCTTTGTTGATACGTCTTGCTCTATTCTGTTTTCACATGTATTACTAGAGTCGGTTGCACAATGAACAGATGTTCCTCCTACTGTGCTGTATGATTGTTTTAAGTGACTTTTTTAGAACAGGTGTTCTCCTACATGCACTTCATTTTCTCTAGTTTTTATGGGCTAACAGCTGACAACTAATTCTTCCTTAAATTTAAGGACAAATGCTCATCAGGGAATCCCACCCAGGCCATGGGCCATCATTTCTAGTAATTAGAGGTAGCTCAGGGTAATACAGTATGCCAGAGTACATTGATGTATCAATAATGAGAAGAAGAAAAACAGTAGTCTAAGGAGCTAGGCAGGGAAATCATCAAGTTTAATCCACAGTGAACTCACATTCAAAATTAATGGCCTGCAACCAGGTAAAATCACTCTGGAGTCAAATACCACAGCAGAGTTCAGAAACATGAATCAGGGCCACGAACAAGGCTGAAGTAGGGCAACAAACAGGCAGATGCAGAGGAAATTGAAGAGATGCATAGGGTAGATCAAAAAACTCGGGTCTATCTGCAACATGCACCTGGTAGAAATCCCTTAAATGCTAGCTGGGCATAACAGTCCACAGCATTTCTGGGGACAGTTGGCTCATTCACCACAAAGTAGTTGTTGGTGAAACAAAGGAGCCAAGGGAGATCAATAGTTAACTGTTTGGTGGACGCTACCAGAGACTTACAAATCCCCAGTGAAGCACTCAGTCTTTCTACAAGAGAGTACTTGGACCTGGTTCACTTAAGAAGAAAGTGCTTGCCAGCGACAGTAACAAAATAATCCCATTTTGAGTTATGACATAAAATGAAGTTTCTAAGTAATAAAACAAAATAGCAAAATGAGTGTTTGAACACTGGAAAAGATGCTCAGCTGCAGATCTGTTATTTTATCTGCTCCAATTTACTCATCCCTACTACATGGTCAGAATAAGACTTACAAATATTGCTAGACTTTATATGAGCAGTTCCATGATGAATGTATTTTACTGCTTTGTCGGAAAAAGCAGGGGGGGGGAAGTGGGACAGGTGATCTGTATTATGTGTCAAATTAGAGAATTAAATACTGAAAAAATACAAAAACTATTGACAAGTAAGGGTTTGCAAGACTGAGTCCTTCAGCAACAGAAGTCCCCAGAAAGTATTTTTGGGGTAGTGGATGGGGGAGAAAGACATGCGTAAATTCAAATCTTGAAGAACCCCAGTTATTTGAGGGACATATTTGTGCAATGAGCCAGTTGTTGATTAAGCTAGAAATATAACTTTCTGTAGAAAATCCAGGACAACTCAATAGTTTTACAATTTTTCATCATTTATGGGTACATTTACATCAAAAATAAATGTGACCTACAGATTTCTATGTCAAACCTATCTGCATTAAAACTGAAGCTAAATTAGGGCATAGTATTTAGCATGGAATAAGAATCCTCAGAGTATTAAAACCTAAATCCAGATAGGTTTCTACTTTATTTTGTTGAATTATGGTAGAGGAGGTCAGGAACCCTATAGAATTTTGTAAAAGTTTCACTTTTTCTGCTTTCATAGTTCACTTTTTTAATCACATTTTTATTTAGCTATGATTGCTAATATAAAACAGACTGACTTGCTGTGTCAACCATCACTGTCATTAGGTGGGCTGCAATAGAAACAATGTCATTTAACTCCTGCTGCTTTCCTGATTGACAAATCAAAGACATTCAAATGTCACTGACCTTTGTTTTCTTTACTGTAATGCCTGCTTTTATGGATTTTCTTCATCTTTTTTCTATAAGAAGCCTTGTGGCCTGGTATGACAGACACACTAATTACAATCTTTATTAGCTAGTGTAATTCATATCAAAAGATATAATCTTACCATCCTTTACTGTACATTTAGCTACACAGATTCTCATATGAAAATGTGAAGACGGATTTTATCAGTTCAACGATTAAGCAAAATATATAAAAGCTGGTTCTCATATCAAAAGGAACCAGGTTTCACAATTTGTTACTATTTCCTGGAAGTAGCAGCAAATGTCTTCTCCTTGTTAATATGAGACACTTGCCATTTTTAAAGAGCTGTTTCGTCAGAACAGGTATTTCTGAAAACAAAGCCACCCCTACTATATATTCTTCAGATGTATGAAACAAAAAGGCTGCCCCAACCTCAAAGCATCAACAATGTCAGTGTGATAGAAAGATGGAAAAAGGTAGATAACATTGGTCACTGTGATGTGTATTCCCTATGATTTCCATCACAAAATTATCATAGGAGAATTCAAAGGAAGATATTAACAGGATATCTGTAGGAAGTTTCCAAGCTTAAGGGAAACCTTGAGCCAAAGGTTGTAGAAAATCAGAAAGTGCTTCAAAATGTAACCAGTGAGCAGTGGAAGGTGGAAATAGGTTTTGGGTGGACCAAAACCAAGGAACATCCAACCCTGTCCCCTGTAACAAGTCACTGCTCTTTCAGAAGGATCTCCTGAAGCAGCCAGCCTTCAAATCCTACTCACAGCTACTATTAAGAATGGAACCAGTACAGAATATAAATATTGTGCGCTGCTCTTCATCCTTGTAAAAAGTGAACAGGAGATCATTCTTCACAATACACTGAGACCCACAAGGAGATATTACCAGCTAGCTGGCATGCGCACAAGCACTCTTCAGATAGTTTGTACATCTGAGAGGTATCTTTGGTATTAATATACAGAGGACATCCACAACAAAGTTTAAGGGTGACTGAAAAATATTGTTCTATGACAAAAAGATCTGTGACCTTTTCAGAGAAAAACTGTTGGGGCAACAGTACACATATGGCCATGGTACTACGTTCTGAATGGATGACTATTTTGCTTTACTTTTCCTTTACTTCACCTACGTCTTCTGGATTCCAGTTTGAGCACTTGGTATTTTCTACCTCACTTTTTTGCTAGTCTTAATATTTAGCTTTTCACCTTACTTCATAATATCAACTCCTACAATCAGAAGGCTTTCCCATGTTCTTTCTGAACTGGAAATTGGACTTACTAATTGAGAAATAATTGTTTTCTCAACAAAAATGGTAATATTGGTTTTCACAGAATCACAGGATGAT
>VYZM01024366.1:0-25914 GCA_013398915.1 Dromas ardeola
CGCCCCCGGCCGCGGGGGGCTGCCCCCTCCCGCCCTCGCTGAGGTAAGCGACTGCAGAGTGCCCAGCACGGACAGAAAAGCTTTAAAATACACTTCCTTAGCTAGTGACTTTAAGTTCTCCAGCAGCTCCACGTTCTCTGCTCGGTGACACCCAGAGTAGAAGCCCTCCGTTAAGGAGCCAAGACCCCCAGACGCCGCCCTCTGCCCCCCGGGGCGGTGGGAGCTGCCCTGCTCCCTCCGGGGGGCTCGCCCGGCACCCGCAGCTCAGCGCAGCGGCCTGTGCCCCCCGCTGGTAGCACTGCGGGGTAATCCAGCCCTTCCTGCCAGCGTTTGCTAAATTCTGCGGGATTTAACCGCCGCCAAGGTGTGCGTCTGTCAGGGACTGAGGACTGTGGGTGAGGGCAGGGGAGCGCAGCTTCTGTAGGCGATACCTGCGATGGAAGGGGACTTCGCAGCAGTGTTTCTGTGTTTGGTAGCAGTCATACCCTAGGGTATACCCTAGTATACCTAGCATACCCTAGTATACCCAGTTACACTCTAGTCGTCACTTAGTCACCTTCGGAAAAGGCAGCTCAGCCAGTCCCCTTTGGAGTTGAAAAGGCAGACGTGCATGTGGCATACTCTTCAAACACAGGATACTAATTTTTACATGTACCTATTGCTGCCTTTGCCGACAGACTGTAACTATACTCTTCAGTATGCCGAGAAACAATTACCTGCTATATTGGTAATCTAGACTTAAGTATTTTCTTTTTGCACAGCTCCCTTGCCTTTCCGCTCTTAGAAAGAGCCGTGTTTTCAGGAGGCCTCCACCTCAATTAGTAAAACTGAGCGCCACATCTGTGGAGTAATTAATCCCAAAAGAACATGTACAAAACAAGTATTTGCAATTACATATTGCTTGAAATCATTTTTCCATCTCTTGTTTTGATCAGTAGTTTGTGTAACACGTACACGGAGCCACACGTGCAAGACAACAAAGACAAAAGTTAGGGAGACAGTCTTCAGGGCCAGATACTGTAAGAGTATAACCTCTGTGATATAATTAGCAATGTAATCCTCTCTCATTATGTGATTGCTTGGGTGGCAGCATAAACAGATCTGAATAGATTTCTTCCACATGTTTGAGTAAGTATTTTATTCATTGTAAATCCAGTTATACCATTATGAGTATTTTTTGTAACAGTAGTAAAATTACAAATGAAAGTCATGAGTAGAAATTGTGAAATCTGACATACGAAGCTAGTTGCTGGGAAGGAATGTGCTACAAATACTATAAAAAAATGGACTGCAAGTGCTCAGATAAGGTACAAGATTGCTTGTATCTCTTAGTGCTAGCTGGCAAATACATTCCCTGTTTCTGGCAATGTATTCCTACTTTCCTGAATGGAGAATACAGTTTGCTGGCTTACTTTAATTTTTCTTTCTGCTAGTATATAATTCAGAATTAAAGACCGACTTGTTTAAAGAGGCTCAGTTCAACTAGGCAAGGTAAGTTTCTCATTTACTTCACCGGGTGACTCAGAAGAGGCCCTGGTTGGGTATTTTTGTGCCTTGCTGCAGAGGCTGCTCAGCTACTGCCTCCCAGAGCTGTTGCTGACTGCCACCCTCAGAGTGCTCAGCCAGTTCACCTGTACAGGAAAATTAATACCTGTAACTCCTTAAAATAAGTACGTTTCAAAAGGAACTCAGTCTTTTCCTGTTACAGCCACGTACAGTTAAAGACCACCTGCTTACTCTGAAGCAGTTCATTGAAGGTCCTTTCCCTCCATGTGAGGAAGGGTCCTGCCCGCAGCGAAGCTCTGTGGGAATCCCGAGCAGCTCCGAGCTGCAGCGATCTTCTGCTGTCTGCAGTGACACAGTGACGCCCTGCTCATTTCTCTGACACGTTTCCTAGGCATAGGTTTTCTGTTTCTTTGTGAAATAACGTTCAGACTCCAGAACTGCTTAGGCAAATGTACAACAAAAACCAAATTATGCCTAACCTTGTATTCTGCAGTTGTTTTTTCAAGAAAATATAGAAATCTGTAAACATTTTTACTCATGATCTTGGGTGGCTTGTTATTGCTGAAAATGATAAAAACATAAAAACATATCCATTTCCTCAGTTTTCTCTCAACTCTGGAGTTTTTCTTGGATTTAATTCTGTCACAGGAACATGAGGGAGACAGAGCCACCTGCAACTCTTCATCTCTGGCCGCTTGTATTAAATTTCTTTGACCTCTTTGGTTCATCAACTCAAACAGTTCCCTGTGTTACAGAGCTGGGCCATTTTGTTCCTTAGCAAAAAGCACACGATAAAATGCCTGAAAGGATTGTCTACCTTAGTGCTACTTATTTTTCTTAACATTTCCCCGTTTCTGTTACCTAGTCTGCTGTTTTTGAACAGCTGCGATTTATTGTGCATAAACTCGACAACTGTTCTGCATACCCACAGCAGGTCCAGTGTTTCTTAGAGATGATACATACGTTAAAACAGTGCTTTTGCAAAGGTCATCACAAATGGGCTTAATATATGGTAGCTCTTCAGAAGTTCTAAAATTTGGGAAAGGATTTCTTCCTTACTTCTGTGTTTTCCAACAGCCTGACGTGTGATGGCTATTTCAAAGACAGAGCTACCAACCCCAAGTAGACTGTTGCTGGACGAGGGCTTTGCAGCCGCACAGGTACCCCTGTGTCATAGATTGAGAGAATGAGCTCTCACAAAGCAGAGCTAGGCAGGGTTGCTGTAGCTCTCCTTTCCTTTTTATAGCTATATCTAGTTTAAGTTGTGAATTTTTCTTTCATTTTAAAGAATGTGGCTAAGAAGAGGTTCTAGACTATTCTCCTAGCCTTGTAGTCACCTTCTGCATTGCAAGTCCATTGAATGACCTGCAAGTAATACTTGATACAAGTCTTCAGTTTTAGAACTGTCTTTTGAATTGAAATTTTCGTGTTACTATGCTGCCTTTACCTAACATTTCACTACATTGCCGTTTTATCGTTTATTGGCAATTTTAGCTAACAGTGGAACAAACAGGAAAAGAGAGACTGTCGGAATTACAGATGATGAAAGAGGATAGGGATCACAGGTGGGCTACTGCTCTGGGATCTCATTAAGCAGCTAAACATGTATATTTATCTCACAGCTGTAACAGTGCCGGGGTAGTCGAGGTCTACCAAAGATAGGCTTTGACCTTGCTTTTATGTTTGCTTTGCAGTGGTACTGCATGATGCTTTGGGGGCAAAAATACATATATATATATACATATATATATATATATATAAAATCTAAAAACAAAACTTACAAAAAGTCTTTAATAACATTTAATACGGTTTTAAAGTTACACATAACTAAAGCATTCCCTGCAATATTTCAATACAAGCTGAAAATAAAGCCACATTGAGTGATTTTTATTATCCAAACCATGAGAAGAGCAAAAAGCAAAAGGCGAAGCTGGAAATGTCTGAAGCCAGCTAGGAATCTAAATACATAGTTTGTACTAAATTAAAAATAACCTTAGTGTAAATTAGGTTTTAGTAAATTTTAAGTTTTAGAATAATTCGATGTTTTGATTCTGTCTATGTACCAATGAAAACAGTGCAGTCTAAGCAATGGTCAAACATTTTAATTGCATCCAGCTCCTTATGAGGCTATTTCGAGAGTTTTCTACCTCCCTAATCTGATAAATTAGTACCTGAGGTCACGGGACAGGTGGATTTGCGAAGTCTGCTGTAAAGTAGCCATGAGGTAGCCCATGCAGCGCAAGAGGAATAAGCTACCAGAAGCCTAGTGATCCTCTTCCACTTACCTAAAAAGCTTGTTAGTATCTTTAAATGACAGTCATAGTTCTACAGAATTTTCCAGAGGATTTGGGATTCTTCATTTCGTTTAAACAGGAAAATGCCAAGCCTAGAGAGATGAAGATTATTAGTTTAGTCACTAGCATCCCACCTACTCTGTTAATTCTTTCCTTGGAAATGGCAAATTATTTCAACCTAATGGTTAACTCCCCCAAAAAGTCATTTCAGTTAGCACAAAGCCTTGTCTTGACAAAAATACGATGACATAGCCTGTTTGAACAAACATGTTTGGCACCAATTCCTGGAACTAGCTAAACTTTGCAGATCACTAGAAAAAATTAGTTCTTTAGTTGAATAAACTGCTATTAATACCAAAGAGTACAAATGTAGGAACAGATACAAGGGGCAACCCAGCAAACCTCTAACACCTACAAATCGGTACAGCAAATCGCACTGGGAATCCAGACCATGCAAGAATTACCCCCCTCTGGAATCAAATAGGTAAATAGTGTTATTATATTATCCATATGGAAATAAACACTAAGTATGTCAGTAACAGCTTCTCAAATGTGAGCATTTAGAACTTTCCCCAGAAGAGTACGCTTATATTAAGAATTTAATTTAATTAATATTTCTTAATTATCCAAAGCTGCTCTTTGTTCTTTAGTCAACTAAAAAAAAAAAATGCAAGCTTCCTCCATTTCCTCCTACAAAACGTTTTACCAGATGCTCCATTTGTTTAACACATTTTTTGTGTGCTGACACTTGAAAAATACATGTGCCCCTTTACTCTTATTTCTTAGATTCTGATTTCTAGAACCACTTCTGTAATGACTATGCACAATGCGTGATGAAACCAAGAAGCGATGCTGCTATCGGGGAGATCTTCAGAGAGGGAATCTGCCAGTGCTTGATCTGAGTTGGGAGTGAGCCCTGCCTTGAGCGGGATATGGGACTAGCTGACCTCCAGTGCTTTCTGCCCTACATTTTCCATGATGCTAGTAGAGGTTCCTACGGAATTAATTCCCAGGAAGTCAATGCTGCATTCTGCTGGGCCGCTAAAGCAGTGACTTTAGTTACTGCTTGGGGTCCACTCTCATAAGTACCTAAGTGAACGCGTAATTCTGTGTGCTTACAGCCTGGGGTGGAGCAGGGCTGCTGGAGGCAGTGGGGCTGCTCACCAGTTCTTGTCACACTGGGACCCGCAAGGACCAGTGTTGGGAGATTTTGAACCCTCCAGTTCCACCTGCAGGCTGGGCGAACTGCAAGTGCTGGCACCTTTGGAACCAAAACTTCTACCAACGTACTAAAGAAAGATGCGCAACCGAGGATTTTAGGCTCCACAATCTGATCAGGTTTTTAATTACCTAAGGTGTGTGTTTTCCAAAATGGCGTACAAATCTTTTGAAGCCTCATTTTTATTTCAGGTTGTGGTTTTTTTTGTACAAACATCCATACGTGTATATAAAAATGATATTTGCTGCTTACTAAAATGACTGGGTGAAGTTTAGTTTGTGCGTGTTAATTTTTTTTTTTGTCCCTGCAAGATTAGTAAGAAACTAGATGGGTAATTTTAAGGATTACTTTGTTAATTTGTCGCTGTTCTCAGTAAATTAACTTTTCTATAGAAAAGAAGTTGGATTCTTCTTCCTTCCGATTTTTATTAGCAGTATACAGCAAAAACCTGACTACAAAATTATTTCTGAAAATTAACGAAATGGTTTAGTCCTGTTATATGCTCCATCTCTCTGTTGGCTGAAATTAAGGCAAGTGTTTAGCCAAGACGACATTTCTGGCGTTAATAAGGTGGAGTTGTCTCCTGTAGCTTGCTCTCCTTGCTTGTTTAAATAATACACATCCACAGAAGCTTGCAGAAATATTTTGTTTCTAAGTAATTGGGAGGCATTTTTAATGATGAGCAGTGAGTACTGCTTAATTAATGCTAGGGATTTTTTAATAAGACATCCAGGGAAAGTGATGGAAATAGATTAAAGCCTTTTTTTTTTGTCAGCTAATATTTAGTGGTTGAAATTGATTTAGTAAGATAGAATAAAATATTGCATCCTATTTTATTTAGGTTGTTTTATTACTTTATCTGGTATTTACCTAAGTCAACAAAGTCTTTGCTTTGGTTTTTAGTATATTACATCCTTTACATTCAGATGAACTTAGTTTTGTTATGGTTTTGAGATACTACTTTTACTGCAGTTAATTTCTACTCAATGTAAATACTTTGCTGATATTCTGTGCTTTATTGGGTGAGGAAAAAAAAATGTTTTGTTCAGGGTGTAACCACAGATAACAATGAAACATTTATCTCTGATTTTCTTCTCATGGCGTTTCAAAATTAATGTATCAGTTTAACTATGATTAATGTACCTTCACAAAATTATCTCTGTAGCTATGTGCTTAGTTGTCTGATGCATGTAGACACACACACATCTATCTTTACTTGTAGCTGATAATAGGAAAATGAGGTGAACAGAAAAAAGGAGATGGAAGATTCAGTTATTAAAACATCAGCTTGATGTGGCCTGTTTGCCTCAATCCCTTTAAAATCTAGGCACACACAGAAAGCAGTTTATGGGATGATTATCTGCATAGTCTGTAAGGCACTCTTCATACAGTCTTAAATTAAGAAAAGATAGTTACTGGCTCCTCCCAGATTACCATCACGAATCCAATTAACTACAGGAAATACCGTGGCAACATCATTCACCTTCTCGTCTGTAAAATGTGAATTCCCTGCAACATACTTCTTGTGGTTGATACTGCAACAATGAAGGGATCAACAATCACTTACTCTTTTTGCAGGGTAACAGGTAAGGTATTAAATTGAAATTATTGAAACTCTGTTAAAACTCATGTAAATTGACTATGGTTTTGACTATTGGAGATTTAAAAATAATTCCTCTAACTTGCAGAGTTCTTTTTTAAACTTTTCCACTTCTGAAAGCTGTTAAAATGCATTACGGACAATGTTTCCTTCTTTTGTATGTAGTCAGTCTTACGAGTCTGATAGTCTCTTAGTAAACGTGATATTCATGATCAAGAGTATCTGAGTCACCAGTTTTGTTTGTAGAACAGTTAATATATTCATTTTACACCATCTCCTTTATAATTTTCAATAGTAATTACTGGCTGCCAGCCTGTTCAAGGTAGTTTAAAATAACTTCTGTTAACTGTTGGGTTAACGCTACCAAGGAAAGCTGAATTGACTTAAATAACATGAATCAAGTCAATTGGTAGAGCTGTCCATCACTTTTAGCTTGCCGTTTCTTGCTATTTATGTCAAAAAAATCTATGAATAGCAAATACTGAATCACCAGACCAACACCTACATAATCTTCTAATGAATTACATTCTTTTGTCTCTTTAGTACGTGAACGCACTTACAGTCCTTCTTAAATATCAAACTTAACGATTAAATGACATTCACCTTTTACTGAAACAGATGGGGAATATTTTTTTCCCAAAGGGGGAAAAACACATGCAGGAATAACAGATCAGTTCTGGTTGTGGTCCCAGTGCAATCACTGGAGTTTTACAACAGCTGGAGTATTGTTCTGCTCTGTAAATTACATCTAACTAAACTACCTTGTCTTCTCTCTGTCCTATATCTTTGTGTTTTTTTTTTTCCTGTTTTTTTTGTGTTTGCTTCTAGATAGTAAACATTTTACATTTCAAATGAGCCTTGGGAATTGGGGTGTGTGCCTACTGAAAGATGTGTGCTCAATGCTAAAACTGCCTTAACTGGACCTTAAGTATTTGTGAAATATCTAGTATCAGCGAGCTTTTTGACTGATACATACATTAGAACATTCATTATTCATAATTTAACAAAAACCAGTTACCTACCATTTTTACAAAAATCTAGAAATAAATTGTTGTTATTCCTGGCAATGTTAAAATTACATAGTCTGTTGTAATTTAAAACACAATTTCATTCACCAGTGCTTCCTGTAGAAGTGACTATCTGTCTCAGCAAATATATATTTTTCTTTTAAAAACTCTTGTGATCTGGCAATCTTAAAACATTGGTTTTAAAGCCTGAATTTAGAGACCGCTTCTTTAAATATAAACAGTCCTCCTTACACTATCATATATTTGCTTAGTCTTAGTTATCTAAGTTATCTTTAGTTACCTATCTACAATGTTGTAATTAATGCAGTTTACAGAAGTTTGCATTTTGGCAATGAAACTTTATCCCGTATGATCTTATACCAGATACCCTGTGGACTTCTGTGGGGCAGCTCACAAAAGCAAAGCTTCTCAGGAAGATAAGTACCTGTGGAATCAGGCCATGGAGTAAATTTTAGAGGTGTTACCCGAGTGCATAGGTGCTAAGCTAACACGGTCCCTACCTGCCTCTGTAGTCAACTACCTTCCTTTAAAAACTTGGCTACTGGGCAGTTACTTACACGTGACTGCAACAGGGAGAAAACAAATTCACTTGAGAAGACAAGAAAACAGTAAAAATAACATCAAAATTATATGTGACAGGCATAAGCGTTTGCCTGTTGTATGAACGTATTTGAGGTTTAAAATAGCTTTTCTTATACACTGATACATTAAAATTGAAAGCTTATCCAAGATTTTTTCATGTTAACGCATAAAAGTAATCTTTTGAAATGTGTGGTTGGCTGCCGTGCACTTGTTTAGCAAATCCACACAAATCTGGCGAGATGGGACCTCACTATTAGTAGATAGTTCCGCAGAAGCGCAGTGGGGAGCTTCACAATGGGATTACTCTTCCTGCTGGCAGCTGAACTGCCCCAACTGGAATCCTTCCAGTCTGGAACGCGAGCTCTTCTCTCCATTTTGAAAACGTGCTGTGAAGTAAAAGATAGTAATTGCATCTATTAAATAACCATCTTAATTGCTAAGGTGGAGTGGGACCAGCATCTTCTTGTCTTATCACTTTTTGGCTGTATAATTGTTTTCTGGCTGCTAAAACATTAGACATTGCTCCTTTCTCTCATTTCATTCTGGAGCAACCTGTTACTTTG
Source organism: Dromas ardeola (assembly GCA_013398915.1). Lineage (NCBI taxonomy): Eukaryota > Metazoa > Chordata > Aves > Charadriiformes > Dromadidae > Dromas > Dromas ardeola. The sequence goes on from VYZM01024366.1 coordinate 8,793, forward strand.
CAGAGGGGAGTGCTTTTAATCCAGAGGAAATAGATGTGGACAAGAGGCTGCTTCCCTCCTTAAAAGAAAGTGGGTGAGCAAGTGACCTCGCCTGTGACAGCGCAGTGTCCCTGTACGGTTTCCTCTGCGAGAAAGTCACCTCTCTGCCCGTAGGAAGCAGTGGGAAGGACTGGACAGCTGTCACGTTACCAAATGCAACACGTGAATCAATGGTGCAACCAACAGGATGCAAAAAATGTTACATGCTTTCTGTTAGGAATTGTTCTGCTCAATAGTGGAAAGAAATAATCCACCTCAAAAATACATACAGACATCAAAACAAGTATAAAATCCACGCCTGGAGCGGACCTCCTGAAATGTCCCCCTCAGTGCTTGACATCTGATGGCGTATCACGATTTCAGGAGACCCTTGTTTCCTTGGGCAGTGTGGTACTGCTATTTACTTCAGTCAGCCAACAACACAGACGTTATTTTTACTATGATTTGGTTTCGTTAGCTGTGGTGTTTATGCACGTTCAATGACATTGCGTCCTGCGATAAAGCGTAAAGAGATGCAACATCACCCGAGACACCATTCCACTTCTTGAATTGGGAAACAGGGATTAAAAGAGCAGCTGCTTTGCTGTCATGGCAGTAGAAATGCCGGCAAGAGATAAGGGAGAGGATCTGATTAAGGTGGTATCGTGACTGCCACAAGGCACGTGACTTGGCTCTCTCACACCGCTAATGAGGACCATGACCTGGAATAACGCTCCAGGCTTGAGTTTTTCTCCAGCACCTATCGAGTGTTCATGCGATGAACAAAATGCCGAAGAGGACCTTTTAAAAACTGAGACTATCTGGTACATAGAAGAATCGTGAGAGAGTTGTTTCTTTTAGCCAAGCACTATTTTTAACACTCTTTTTATCTGTGCAGGAATGTAATACCCCTCTCTAGTAACATCAACACTGAAATAGTACTTCCTGTCCCAAATTACATTTTACATCTGTTTGAGGGAGTGTGATACAACTCTGTAAAGTGATTTGTCGCAATCTTACTTAACTTTTTTTTTTTTTTCCAGAAACAAATATAAGGGAGTTGCTCACGTTGATCACACAGTGCAATTTAAAACACCTGTCAGGAAGTAAATTTAGCAAACTGAAAGGCAGGCAGACAAAATATTTAAGTCAATTGGAACTGCCTGGTTATACAGAGCAGGAAATACAGATTTGCTGTATCTTCTGAAATAAAATTGAGGGAAGTCTAGTTTGTTACACAGCAAATAAACGTACTGTTTACTTCTGCCGTTTGGAACAATCTGTAGGTATATTATCTTCTGCATTAATCTCCATCTCTTCCCTTTTCGGTTAAGAGGCCTTGTTTGCCTCAATTCTGTTTAAAAAAAAAATATGAAAATCGTTTTAGATGATAGAAATGTCTCATAGAATCATAGAATCATAGAATCATAGGGTTGGAAGGGACCTCTGGAGATCATCTAGTCCAACCCCCCTGCCAGAGCAGGGTCACCTTAGAGCAGGTGGCACAGGAACGCGTCCAGGCGGGTTTTGAATGTCTCCAGAGATGGAAACTCAACCACCTCTCTGGGCGCTCAACCACCTCTCTGGGCACCTCTCTGATATTTCATCTCATTTTTTCTAATACTTGCGTACAAGGAAATAGAAAAACTAAATGGTCGTGCTGTTGGTGATTCTGCCGCCCAGATAATGAGACATGTCTTTTTCCAATGCTTGTATATTATCTGGACAAGCTATTAATATTTTTTAAACTCTGTTAGCTCTAAGAAAAATTTCTGGGGATAAAATAAAGTTGTTTCTCTAGCTACAAAATTTCCTCTGATCATGAAAGCCATCTCAAAGTCCACTGGAAAAAAAAAGTAGAGGTTTTGGAGCTTCTCCAAATAGAATGCAATTATTCCTGCTTATTTGTTAAAAGTATTCCTGCATATTTATTAAAGGATTGACTTTTAAAAGTGCAGAGTCAGATGGTCAAGTAGTTGAGTAGAAAATGCTCCAGATACTCTTTAATCTTTATTAACATTCATCTTAATTCATCTTCTTCTTAATATGTTTACATTAGAAATGCATTTCTGAGCATCACTGGAGTTTGATCAAAAGGCCTTTTGGCTTTCCCAAACAAATGTATTTCTCTTGTCTCTGAGGCGGCTGATAGAGCCTCATTAACGGGTTATTAATGTGATGTGTATTCCCTTCCCACCTTTACGCATCTTGAAAAGGGCAGAGCTGCACTAGGTGACTTTGTGGAATACAGCCCGCTAGCATTATTGGAAGACTAATTTATTCAAGTACATGGTAGATAATGTAATATCTGAATGAATGAAATCCTATTTGAATCTATTTAAATATTTACTTTAAAAACAATTAGGCAGAGTTATAGCTAAAAGGTAGACAATGAGCAGCAAGCAGTTAACACCACACTTCAACGCAGCACAGGACTGTTACACCACCTAATTCCCACAATGCTATTTTTTTTTTTTTTTTTTTAGCAAATCTGTCTTTTAAAACATTATTTATGCTGCCGAATCCTAATACTGGTTTTGCAGAATTTGGGACGTAGGGTTTGTCTATTTAGTAAAGTTTCTGTAGTTATACATACAGGAGAGACCTACTTAGTTTGGTATAAAAAATGCTTTTTTGTTATATTTGCAACTATTTTGCTACAGAGATAAGAGAAACAGGATGGTAATCTTATACTGGGTGAGAATTTCCACTCAAGATCCATGTAAATGGTTTATTTAAACATCACAGTGACTGATTAATATGTTCACATTTTCAGCTTTCCTTTACCTTTCTTTTTGTCAGATAGAAGGTCTTCAGAGCAGGACTTACTGTGTATTAGAAATTATATTAAAGCGTGACAAAAAAAACATTTTCTGCTTAGACAGACTCTTGTGTTCAATTTTCTTGTTAGAGGAGAATCGTTACGTATTTGACTTCAAATTTGCCAACAGGGAGAAAACGAGGAGGGGAGGGAAGAGAGCAGAGAAGGCACATAGCTTGTGGACAGTCTGCTTGGCAAGTGTCAGCTCGAATTACAAATGGTGTGATCTAGAAATCGTGCTGCCATTATGATACTATTAGCTTTGCTGAAACTGCCCCTTGCAAGATTTCAGTTTGAGATCTCTGGATGGAGGTTTACTTCTGGGAATTTGGGAAAATCAAGATGGCATTACATAAAATGCTTTTAGTTGAGTGATTCCTGTCCATCTGAAAGACGCAGTTATGAAGCACGTAATCAGCCAAACGCTAGAGCTTGAAACACACAGTCGACTAAACTTTTAATTGCTAGGACAGTCGGTGAAGCTGTTGAATTTTAAGATGACTGCACACCAAAAAGCAAGCACAGTCCATGTTGTAGAATCATAGAATACCGCGTTGGAAGGGACCTCAAGGATCGTTTGGTCTGACCTTTCTTGGCAAAAGCACGGTCTAGACAAGGTGGCCCAGCTCCCTGTCCAGCTGAATCTTAAAAGTGTCCAGTGATGGGGAATCCACCACTTCCCTGGGGAGATTATTCCAATGGCTGATTCTTCTCATTGTGAAAAATTTTCCTCTTGTGCCCAACCAGAATCTCCCCTGGAGAAACTTGTGCCCATTACCCATTGTCTTTTCCACGTGACTGCTTGCAAAAAGGGAGTCTCCATCTTCTTTATCCGCCCAAATCTTAAGCCTTGGGCAACTCTCTAACCAGTTGCCAGGTACTCAGCTTTATTTTGCATTTTTGAGCTGCTGTTGTAGATTTTCAGTGGACATATTACTGTTTCCACAGGTACTGCAATGGCTGCAGGAGTTCTGCTGCAAAATGATCTACCGTATTCTTCGTTGCTAGAGAGCAGTCTACATCTTGCAAATATGAGTTCAGGTAATAATTTTTCTGTGATATGCCATTCATAAAAAGTATTTAGAGAAATTCTGAAAAAAAAAAAATATTTTCCATAGAAAATTAAAACCCCCAGAAATATTATCCCCAATTATAAACAAAAAATGTCTCAAACCAAACTGCATTACTTTATCATCACCACAATGTGTTAATATGTTTCTTTAACTCCCATATTGTCAGGTCTCTTTATTGAAGAAACTATGTGATTTTTGTGTTCAGAAACTGCCTAGCTCTCTGAAAATAGAAACAGGCTTTCAACAAACTCCCCTTTCTAATAAAGCATTTAAACTCTTGTAGGATGTCATTCTTTCTTACTGTTTTGGGTGAGTACTTGCAAATCCTGCTAGATTCAGGTGGAAAATAACGATGTGCAGCATTTTATTTTGCTCATTTCTGGCTCCACTATCATTTGATATATACTGAAGACAAGTTTCTGGGAAGAGAAGGAGAAAAAGAATTAAATATAAGAAAGCAATATAATTAATTAGAAAATATTTTTTGTGTTTCTTGGATATAGGTAGCACTTGAAATAGCCTTTTTCATCTCCTTTCTCTTCTACCCTACCCCCAAAATAAAAGCATATTTAAATACCTCCTCACCTCTTGCTATCAATCAGCTTTATTGTTGAATTAGAATAGTCAGAGTTTTGAGACAACAGCTAACAGAGTCAGCTTTAATGTTTTCCTTTTCTCATACGACATCACTGCTGATGTTTCAGGCCCAGTATCTCCAGCAAACCTTACCACGACTCCTTAGGAGCCGGGGTGCAGCATTCAAAATTCGGTCACTCAGTTCTGTTCAGTACCTAGAGGGAACAGTAGATTTTTGCCTGATGAATTTTTATCAGAAGAGAGCTTTCTGTTATGCAAATTCCTCTGTAAAGTTACTGGGTTTGTAGTACAAAAAGAAACATAGTATATATAGCTTTAGGAAAAGCAATGTGATTAATTTGCTTATTGAACCAAGTTTTGGTGGGTTTTCTTGATTTCCTCAGTCTTTCTCTTCAACATGCAGTCTAATGCACAGACAATGGGGTGACAGAGTTTTTTTAGCATCGCTATAGTCCGTTCTCCACATAGTTGCGTGAGAATTTTGTGCTCCTGAGAGCGTTGCGATCTTTCTGGCCAGCTCATTCTCCTTCTTAGCAAACTGGAAGCAAAGTGGGAGGCAATTTGCCACCTAGTATTTACCTTCAAAAGCCTGAAGCACTCAACTGATACATTTCCTCCTCCCCGTAATCTGCTTTATCTGTAGGGCTAACAGCTTTGCTTAATAAAATAGCTGCGCCCTGAAAAAAAAATAAGCCTTTTGTTTTGAATAACAAATTGTGTTTTGTTAGAAGATATGAATGGTCCAGAGCGAACAGTCTACAATTCATCATGTACTGAACAATTTCAGTAGGAACACACTAATCCCAATCATTACCGAGCTAATGATGCATTTTGGAGTGACTAAGTGGAGGAGGAGAGGTGGTTGTGGAACGTTAAACCAAGAGGTGGGGGAGTATAAAGTACTTACAGATTCCTCAGGAAGCAGAGCCTCCAGCTACATTTTGATTGTTCTTTTGAATCTTTTGTGTCTTAGCGAGTTCTCAATGCACGTTATTTACAACTAGCTCAATACTCACATTGTTTATGGAAAATGTTTTGGTTGTTCTCAGTCCGTTTTCAAAATTATCTACTTGAAATGCAACTATTTTCATCAAGCGGTGGTACAGTTTGTCCCAAACAGACTTGATTCCTATAGAATGGAGCGGTCCCTAAAGCTGGCAGCAGCGCCTGCACTGTTAGTTACTATGGAGACAGCTCAGCCCATGCTGACGAGCTGCTGGAGCAGGCGAAGGATGCTCAGCTCTCCCCAACTTCAGCGCTGAGCAACTTGAATTTCTCGTCAGTGTGTCCTCAGCAGCCTTCCTAGACGGTAGCTGGGGCTGCTCAGTCATGCAGGGTTCACCCCGAAGGCGGTCGGCAGTGAGTATTTTTAGCAACTTTTTCCAGGGTCGGAGGCATTCTTCCTCCGATCCCCTTCTTCGCATAATCCAGAGGCGCCGGAGCTCAGTTGTAGAGCTACTCTCCTCATCGACTCACCGGGTTATGGTGGCGGTATCGTCTCTGAGCCCCGAGGAGCTGGATGCAACTTTTCCTGAAAAAAAAAGTAAAGTACTTTTCATTAAAGTTGGCAGTTCTGGGTATTTTCTTGCTATTAAATTAATATACTTTTGTTCTGTTAACTATATTTTATAAAAGTGCATAAAATACTGGGTCTTAATTTTTTCCCCTGTGTTTTATATGTTGTTAACTGATTCCTTATTCAAGGATTAATATGTGCTTTTCACTCTACCAGTTCAGTTATAAAGAACAGATGAAATAGAAGCACACGTTCAGACATACACCAAGTGTATGGCTAAGAATTTTTGCTTTCAGGTGGAAGAGAACTGTGACCTTTTTTTCTGTTGCAAAGGATATCACACACCTCTAACTTCATCAGAAAAAACAAACTTACTTTGCAAGAAAACAACTTCTGCAGTAATGCAAGAAATATTTTCCCCTCAGAATCCTTACTTTAAGTCTGCGTTGAAAAATGAGCCTGAAGTGTATATTCCATGTTTTTATGCTGTTTGTAGCTTCATCAATTTAAGGTTGAACCTTTTAAGGTGGAGATGAATTTCTAAGCTTCCTTACGAAATGTATTTTTTCCTGTGTTCTAGGGAGTTCGAGGCGTCCGACAGCAAAATACACTAAAGTAGGGGAGCGCCTTCGCCATGTCATTCCTGGTCACATGCAGTGCTCGATGGCGTGTGGTGGACGTGCTTGCAAGTATGAAAACCCGGCTCGATGGAGTGACCAGGAGCAAGCCATTAAAGGCCTCTACTCTTCTTGGTAACCAGCAGCATTTACTCTCACTAAATGTAGCCGCGTTGCTTGTGTTTATATAAAAAGAGAATTCAAAGGAAAATAATGACTTTTTTTTAAAATCAGCTGCTGCTAAGTTAAGTATAAAACATAATGATAGCTTGATTCAGAATTACAGCTTAGCAGTAAACCATAATGGCCATTGTACATAGCCCAGTAAAGATGATGAAAGATTTCTGTTGACTTACAATAAGTCTCTCTCAGATCCAAAAGAATAAATACCTGTCTGTCATGAATTATAAAAAAAAAAAAGTATTCTGTGTTATAGACAGTTCTTGCTAAGGTTTAGAATGCAAATTAATTAAAATTTGTTCATAATAGGATTTAAAAGTAAAAACATCTACTGAAGATGAAATAACAGAAGGTGTGTTCAAAAACATACTCATGTGCAGTAATATTCACATGAAATGTATCCTTACATTCTTACTGATTTTTTTTTGTAACAGCAAAAACATACAAAACCTTAAAGGGCCAAACAGAGATATGAGTCCAGATTTCTATTCAAAGGAATTTTTTAATATGTTCGTTGGCCTGGCATTTAAACAGTTCCAGTAATGGTATGTCATATCTGTATCAGGTTAAGAAGATTTATCACTACCACTAATGAGAGTAGAATTTTTTGAAAATTTATTTCTAGTTAATCAGCAAGTTATTTGTGTCTTTCTTGAAGGTGACATAGTATTCTTATTTTGGTAGATTTATACCCAGGAAATTATTAATAACAACATTATTTTCTACTTTTCTAATTTCTCAGGATAACAGATAACATACTGGCTATGGCTCGACCCTCAACAGAATTAATTGAAAAGTACAACATTATTGAACAGTTTGAAAGGTAAAAAATTTATTCATTATTTATTGTGGGTGTTACTGGTGTAATTCCTGATCCATTTTCTCTTTCGACATAGATTTGGATTGTTGATAAAGATCCTTTCATTTTAACAATATACAGGTAAAGATTTATCCTCCACTAAGAATAAATGTGTGTTTCAGAAAATAAGGGATAATGAGATTTTGGCTGCATATAATACTTTGACTCATCTATTCCTTCCTTAAGATGTGGCATAAAAACCGTAATTAACCTTCAGCGTCCTGGGGAGCATGCGAGCTGTGGGAATCCGCTGGAACAAGAAAGCGGCTTCACCTACCTTCCTCAAGCTTTTATGGAGGCTGGAAGTAAGTTCACTCCTGCTGCTGTTCCTCATTAATTATCGATATTCTTACTTGAATTCTTGTGTGTTAAAAGCAGCTATGCAAGCAACATTGCACAAAATGGGATGTAAACATGAAACTTGGCAAATATAATCAAGAGTGAGTAACATATTATTAAGATTGTATGTATGTAGAGTGAGATGGAGGGTTTATGTTCAGGTGTTTAGAATAAAGAAAGGACAACAGCTAGTTCAATGTTTCTTTTTCTTCTGAGTTCACAAATATATAAAACATTAATGGTGTTTCAAATTCTGGTACAATTCATGTTTTCTTATCTAGACCATAAAAGGTTATTTCATTTGAGGACATTTGTATTGACAGTATTTTTGTATTTTCATATGATGGTGAGATGAGAAAGAGTGCCTCTCTGTAAGAAACAGCTTTTGACTGAAGAAGTGCTTTCATTTCTAAAAGGAAAAAATTACCCTCTACCTATATATAGCTCAGTAATTTCTGTGTGAATCACTCAGTTTTGTTACACCTTTTACATTCTAGCTAAACTTTAGTTTGATAAATCTTTGCTAGCTTCATGTATTTATCAAATTTCAATAGCAAGCATACACTGGAATGGGAAAATCTCTTGCGAACAATATGTAGTCACATTCTAAGATCCATTGTTCAATTTTATACTATTGTTTATTATTAGTCATCTCTCCTCTGCATATAGTACTGAAAATCTCACATTCAGTATGGCAGAAGATAACTCACTCTCTCTTTTTATTTTAGTTTATTTTTATAATTTTGGATGGAAGGATTATGGAGTGGCATCTCTCACTACTATACTTGATATGGTAAAAGTCATGGCTTTCGCCTTGCAGGAAGGGAGGGTAGCTGTTCATTGTCATGCAGGACTTGGTCGGACAGGTATGTGCTCTACTGCATTTTGTTTTTCTAAAAATGCAGAACAGTCTCAGGTTATAAATGATTAATAATTGGTTTAGATTCTGTATCATTGCAAGATGTACACGTGTAAGATGGTTAAAAATGCTAAACAAATTTGTGAAAATTATCTGAATGTCTAGGGGAGATCAGCGTTAGTATATTAAAAACAGAAACCTGTCAGATTAGAAAATATTTGAATCTGTATACTAATTCCCTGTTACAAACAAATGGGACAGCTTCTTTTTGATGGGAAAAATTCCCCTAGTACACTTGCATTGTCCAGTATTTATGACGTTTACAAATGTGCCACTTGTCGTTAGATTAGGTAGGTTTGGTTGAGCAGCTAAAATTTCATTTACTTCTTTCAAGACCTTTTTGGCTGTGCCTTCCTGTAGAAACCACCATTGCTCCTGTGTTCGCAAATGGTAGAACTTTTAGAGATGCTGTGGTGGGAAACCAGCTCCCACTGAAAGTGGAGTGAGAACGGGTTTGCTATCTTGTGGTCCAACAAATGCAACTATACTTAGGTAACAGCATCACCTAATAGAGGGTGTGAAGCCTGTATCTTTACCTATATTATTTTTTATCCTATAGTTCCACTGAGTGTTTGTTTTAGTTCTTCAACTAATGCTTGTCTTTTTATTTTCCAGGTGTTCTAATAGCTTGCTACTTAGTTTTTGCAACACGAATGAGCGCTGATCAAGCAATTCTTTTTGTCAGAGCAAAAAGGCCTAATTCTATTCAGACTAGAGGCCAGTTGCTATGCATCAGAGAATTCACTCAGTTTTTGGTTCCTCTGAGAAATGTATTTGCGTGCTGTGAGCCCAAGGCACACACAGTGACACTGTCCCAGTACCTGACCCGTCAGAGGCATCTGCTCCATGGTTATGAGAGCAGGCATCTCAAACATGTGCCAAAGCTTATTCACCTAGTTTGCAAATTGTTGCTAGACTTGGCTGAAAACCGACAAGTGATACAGGCAGAATTGTTAGACGTTCCAGATCTCTCCGCGGAAATTGAAAAGACTGTTTCTCAGCTGGTGTCCACCCAGCTAGACAGAGAACTCGCAAGGCAGGACAGTGATACGTCGGACTCCTCCCACACCCACTCATCCACTTTTGAGACCCAGGATTCTCTTTTCTCCCTGGGACATGAATGTGATCCTCTTTGGAAAAGAAGGAATGTTGAATGCCTTCAGCCTCTTACCCATCTGAAAAGGCGTCTAAGCTATAGTGATTCAGATTTAAGGAGAACTGAGTTTCTTTTAGAACAAGGAGAAACTGCATGGACAGTACCTGCTCAGATATTGCTGTGCAGCAAACTTAAGCAGAACAGTGGTGAGGAAGGTGAACAAAAGCCACAGTTGGATTTAAACAAAGAAGCATTAGTGCGTAATACATGTATGTTCTGGAGTCAAGGTAAATTTAATTCGGATGGACGAAAAGATGGATCCTCACTTTATCACAGAAGGAACTCTACCAAAGAAGTACAACGCAGCAGAACCTTTTCTTCAGGTCTAGCATCTATCCACAATACCAGGGAGCCTGGAACACCAAGGCATAATTTTACCAATGAGATTGGTTATAGAAAAGACCGCAAGACTAAGATGTATGGCAGAAGAGTCTATGTCTCCGAGGACTCTGATTCTTCTTCTTCTTCTAAAGTGAACTTTTCCATTGGATATGAAAGCCAAGGTAGCAAAGATGTGTCAGAGGCAATTCCACACATTGTGGTGCAGTCAGAATTAAGTTTGGAAGCCCGAAGAGTTTTGGCAGCGAAAGCACTTGCAGATATAAATGAATTTCTGGGAGAGGATGAAGTGAAGCAGAAGGTAGAAATGTGGCAGGTAATTTTTCACTCGATTCAATATTACGGGCTCTGCATATTTCACCTAGGCTAATTCCTAGAATGGCAAAAATGCCACCATGTGCTTTGAAGTGGCACGTTGGGACACCAGTGTATACTGTTGGTTCAGTAAATGATTATATTTGTCAGCTATGGGCCAGTTCTTTCAAAAGCAAGCAAAATGCACCTACAAATTTTGGTCTCTAGCAGGAGATTAGAACATTGTTTCTGGTTGTGTTTGTTCATTTTACTAACTAATGAAAATTGATGTAATTATCTGTGATTGTAACTTGGCTACTGGTAGCATAAAAGTACTACAGATTTTAAGGTAGAGCTGTGTTGGTTTTAATCAGTGCTGTCTCAGAAGTAATCAGAGGATTCTGTGTGTAAAAGTAAAATAATTTAGTAGAAACTTAACTGCTTATCGTCAAACCCAGATCCTCCTAGCAATGTTTGCTTTGAATTTGGAATCCAAAGCTGTTTTACATGTTCTAGAAGGTAATTGGGAGGTTCTGAGCTGCACTGTTTATGTTATCCTTCTGTTCTAAAGAATCACTTGTATTACTGCTGATTAATGTTGATGCTTTGGAAAAAAATAGAATTTTTTTTTTCATAACTCTTAAGTCTTCTTTTTTTGTGGAAAGGTAAACAGCCAAATACTGCTACAATCAAAGAGAATGTTGGCAAAAGTAAATAGATGACGCATTTTCAGGGGTTTTTTGTTTTGTTTCGTTTTGTTTTGTTTTTTTAAGAAAGAACTGAATTCTCGAGATGGAGCTTGGGATAAAATCTGTACCGAGAGAGATCCTTTTATCCTGTGTAGCTTGATGTGGTCCTGGATAGAGCAGCTGAAAGAACCTATTATATCCAAAGACGATATTGACATGCTGGCAAAAAATTGCACAGAATCACAGGATGCACTTTATTTACTGAGAAAGGTACATATGTCAATTCATTCTTTAACTGCCAAGTACGTTTTGTTAATGTGTGTTAAACTAGTCATATATGGCTTTTAGGCAAGGGAACTGAACTTTTAAAAGGCAACTCCAATCTCTTTGAAAATCAGAATGAGGATTATTTTGGTATTGAATAGTATGAGTTGTAATCAATACTATGATGATGAATATTAAAAGAGAAACACCATTGAGTAGAAGCTCAACTTCAGCGTATTTCCCGGCAAATTCTGCGGTTTGAGATCCAGAGGCAAAGATGAGAAAACTTTTATGGCTTTCATTAATGTCACATCTGGCAGCTGTGCTTAGTGATTGTCATATTTGCTGTGCAAGCATGTTAATCCATCAGCTTTGGAAGAGCTGGGGCAAGGAATAGGAAGAATTTGCCAATTCAAGGAATCAGAAGCCAGGCCAAATTATTCTACATAATTCAGAACTGTGGCCATCTCTATTCTGAAACTCCCATGAGAAACAGGTACTTCTGATCCAAACTGCTTAATTGTGCTTTCCCCCAAGGGCTAGATGAGGGGTAAATTTAAAAAAAAAAAAAAAAAATCTCTTTTCTTGATCTCTTAATTACACAAATTCATTTCCTAATTCTTTGGGAATTCTTTGTTTCCTAAGTATTTAGGAAGAAAATAGGGCCTCTTTTAACAGCCTCCATATATCCAAGAATACAGCTTCAGAACTTTATGTGCAGTCACCATCTTCCTGACATGACATTCAGAATTCCCAAGTTCATCTAAAAATGTCGTATTTCTTCCTGAAGCATTCTTCCTTTCTGTCGGAGTTTTAACTTTCTATTTGTATTAAACAAAAAATAACTGCTTGACATCTGTTATAAATGAATGGGAAAGGAATAATAATTATGGGGTTTTTTTAATTTAAAATATTCATTTTACCTTACTTAATCTTAACCTATATTATTTCAGAATCACAGCATAGTTGAGTTGGCAGGGACCTCTGGATATCTTCTAGTCCAACCGCCCTGCCCCAGACAGAGTCAACTAGAGCACGTTGCTTGTGTGACGGGTGCTCCAGTCCCTTAATCATCTTTGTGGCCCCTTGCTGGACTAGTTCTAGTATGTCAACGTCCTTCTTGTACCAAGGAGCCCAGAGCTGGACCTGGCACTCCAGATGTGTCACCTCGGTGCAGCCCAGGATGCTCTTAAGCTGCCTTGACCACAAGGGCCCGTTGCCAGCTCATGTTCAACTTTGTGTGCACTGGACACCCAGGTCCTCCCTGTTGATCTGCTCTCCAGCCAGCCAGCCCCCTCTATGTACGGGTGCATATTTAGCTGCCCTTACCAGAAATCCCTCAAGTTTTAATTGAATTTTCACTGTTAAGTGAACTGCCAGTGCGGAGATCTGTCTCCCTTGGAAAAGGGCTGGGAACTAGCAGACACAAAGATACCGTTGCGCACTTTATGCATCCTTGCTAGCACTGCTCAGGTGTTTTTCTGCAAGCTTCCTTTAATGGCGAAGGAGATTTGGTAGGAGAGAGAGATGCAAATCATCCTATGTTAACTGGGGAAAGAGCCCTAAACATGCATAGCGTTTTGGGCTGAAAAGATCAAATCTCACTTTTTCCATACCAATTCACATGAATGCTACTGTTTGTGTAGGGCACCTTGAAAAATAATTCTCCAGATGCATGCCTGGCCTCTTAGAAATTTCCACAGCAGTTTGTGGTACACTACAAGGGAAGAGTTTCTCCTGTCACGACTGAAATAATTATGCAGAGGCTCTTTAGGCTTGTGAAAATTCCCTCCCCACCTCCTACACCTCAAGGTTTCAACACAGGAAGGCACAGTCTGATATTTAAACAGCAATTAACAAAAACTGAAAGCGAAATATTTTTGAGGAAAATATTTCTTCTAATGAGCTGCTGTTCCTTTTACCCACCAGGAACAGTGTCAGACCATCCTTTGTATTTTACGCTGTGTGGTGAACTTGCAAACGCTCCCAGCCGATGTGGAGGAGGCCTTACTTGCTCGTGCTATTAAAGCTTTCACTAAGGCAAGTAACCGTTTGTCCCTGACACCGTATTTAGTTGATTTAAATCACGAAGGGTGAATCAACAGAGCAGGCCTCTGTGAGAAAAATTACAGTAATTCCTTCACACTTAGTGTACTCCTGCTTATCTGTTTCAGAGTTTACATTTTATAATAATCAGCCTACATACAGGATAGGAAATATTCTCACCATAATTAAATTCTGCCACTACAGCCTTAATCTTTTAGTATCATTTTCCTGTTTCTGGATCACTGCCAATTCATGGACTTCTTCAAATTAGGGAAAAGATAATTTTTAAGCAGTGAGAATAATTAGTCACTGGGAGTAGTTTACCAAAGGCTTTGGTAGATTCTGTACTACTTGGAGTCTTTCCATCAGATTAAATCATTTTCTGAAGTTACATTGCAATTCAGTTATGTTTCAGGCCCTTAATATAGGATGTGTATAAATAACTTCTGCTTTTGGAATCATTTAATAACAGTGACAGGTTAAGCTTGTTATTGCTGAGCTCAGAGCTGCTTTCTTCTCAGATTCCGCGGGTGAAATTATTTGAACAGAACGTTCGTCCTACTGCTTCCTAGTCTCTGCTGAACCTACAGACATGTCACCTGTTAAAACAGTCATGACATTTCTCCTTCTACTAGTTTGTTTTAATGTCTAGTCAGCATAAAATTGGAAATACTTAGCATTAAGTACTCTAGCATGACACACATATTTATTTGATAAACCTTAAAACTTTTTTTTTTTTAATGTTGGTTATCTACTTAGCATTTTGCTGTATGACATCTATTTAACAACTGAACTTAAATTTCTCCCTCTCATTAGACAAGCTTCGATTCTGAAAATGGACCGTATGTTTACAATACCTTGAAAAAAGTATTTAAACAAACACTGGAAGAAAAAAGAAAAAAGCTTAAAGAAGGAACAGAGAATTCCTCCTGATACCTGCACAGCTATGCCGAAGAACTAGATGGGCCTACCAAATTATTTTGCATTTTCCAGCTACTGTATTTTGTGCTGTCTGGCATGATTTACCTAACTTTAGGTAATACTAGTTATTAACAAAGCATTTTCTTTTTTTAGAGGGAGTTTTAGTGACAATTGTTCTATCTACACCGTTCTAAAGAACAGCTCCTGTGTGACCGTACTGTAGCGTTTGGGTTCAGGTACTGTGCTTTTATGTTGTGAACTGCTCTTTTGGTTTCGAATGTATTTACTGATTTAGAAACCTCTGTCATTGGCAAGCAACGTTATTTTCAAGTTACGCAATTGCCATAAGTTCAGTGCCATGGTACACAAAGGTTTAATAGATTGAGCTAATATTTATGTATTAAGTATGTTTTCATTCATGTTATTTGATTTTACTTTGCAGAAAATAAATACTGAGTAAACTTATTAAATTCCTTTTCCTTTTAGAAATTTTAAAATAAGACTAAGAGTAATAATGAACAGATTTTGAGGTCTGCTATTGATGGCAGATAATTTTTTCTTTTAGATCTCTTCAATGATTATCACCAATGTGTTTCTAAAAAGCGTTGCAGTAAAGAAATACATGAAGTGTATTGAGTTATCAAGGCCTTAACTTAGACTTTTTTGGCTAAGAAAGCTTTAAAATGTTTTTAACAGAAAATCGATTGTGGCATTTTAAGTGCTTTGAATAAGAGTAAAATTTTACCTTATTAGCTAAACTTTTATAGATCTTATTTTAAGGGAGAAAACACTTAATTATCAAACCTTAATAAGGTTCTAATTCTGTCCGTACTTATGTGCAGTAAAAACTTGCATAAGTAAGTGTAACATAATAATACTAAAAAATAGTCAATGAAAAACTTCTTATCTGGAATACGCTTTGTAGAGATATTTTTATCTGATAAGACAGAAACGACTGGGATATCATCATAACTGCAGTTTTTGATTACAGCCTTAGGATTCAGACTGGAATGCCAGTTTGCAGGATTAACGGTTTGTCCAGTTTGATATATGGAAGTAGTTCAACAAGAATCTGTCCTTTTCCAAAATATTTTTATTCGGTACCGTAAATGACTAATATTTGGAGTTGAAAATAGACCAGTTTAAAATGTATATAAATTATACATGCTTCAACTATTAGGTGATTATATATCAAATTCAGATCCAAACAAGTACTTTGGCAGAATCATCCTAAAGTAAGCACACTTGAAAGTAAAATACTGCGTATGAATCACATACACAAAAGCAGCTTTGTAAAGAGGCAAGGCAACATAACAAGCAGTTTAAGGTTAGCCGGGGTACCTTAGCAGTCAGACTTGGGAATACTAAAATGCATTTGCAGGTGTCTTAGTTTCCCAAGAAATTATTTCAGTTTATTGCAGTTAACAGCGCCAGTTCCTGGTATGATACACTCGGGGTTCAGTGTTGTTTAAATTGATATAATTAAGAAGGATGTTCACATATCGTTACATCCATCTAGAATAATCTTTCTGAAGTTAGTGTCAGGTGTTGGCATTTGAAAAATTGCCTACGTGCAGTTCATGTAAATGGATATTGTACAACTGGGTGCTTTTTTATTTAGTAAATTTTTCGGTTCACTGCCAAATGCAGTTGCAGTTATGGCCACACTAGCCACCACATCTGACTGAGCCAAGGGAAAAAACAAAAATAGCCCATCTAAATGAATAATCAAAGCTACAAACTTTAGCAGCAACCTATGTATTAATTTGTGACCTGGGTGATGTAAATGCTTAAATAGCAAATACTCTTTTTCCTGATCACTTCCTTATGCACCAAGCCTGACTCACAGCCTTGTGTGACAGCCCTGCAGCGGTGGGATATGTGTGGGCACATTTCTCTTCACGCTGCTCAGGAGCACTGCCTCGTCACACTGACGCTCCATCGCCTAACCCTGCTGCGGCAAAATGGCCGTGAGCTAGGGGCAGGATGGGACAGTGGCATCTACTGCCTTCATTCTTCTTCCAGGAAATTCCTCTCCCATTAGAAGGTCACCTCAGTATCAGCAGCAGCTATGAAGCCTCCCTGCAACAGCTACTGCAGTAAACCACACAAAACATAATCTCTACTGAGTCTTACCACAAAGTCACGTCAGAAGTGCAGAATCCACAAACGCCAACCGTGCCATACAGGAGAAACCCCTCCGCTGCTGCAGTGCTGTCCATCTCCGTAACATTAGGACTCTTCCTCCTTCATCCTCTCTTTCCTCAAGTCCACCAACCAGCTCCCTCCTGGCTTGTAGTAAGATATGGTAACTACCAAAATATCAATAGAAGAATCCTGAGTAGAAAATCATGCCAGTTATGCTCTTTGTGGCCAAATGCCTCCTTCTCCTGTCATGCTCTGCCACCTCACATACCAGTGCCCTGGGGGAAGGCTGCCAGGCACCTGCGAGTCCAGGGAAGGGCAATGGAGCT
>VYZM01024367.1:0-17484 GCA_013398915.1 Dromas ardeola
TGGGAATTTGGACCTTAAGCCTGCGCACTTGCTACCCCAGACCTTGGAGATCCCAAATGTGTAGGAACCTGTAAGGAGATGATCCAGACCGAATAGGGCCCCGGGCTTGCCCAGCAACAGCAAAATGATACTGGTATGTGGTCAGTGCAGAAAGCACCGAGGAGAGGGCTGTATAAACTGCTCCCTGCGAGCCCGATGGCGAGCACTCCTGAGGAACCCATGCTGTGGTCATTTGCCCTTACTTGGGACATCGGGTGAGGATACTTTCCAGGGAACTGAGTGATACCTCTTAGGTAAATTATATGGAAATTGGAATAAAAGCAGGATAGTCCTCAGTCACAGGGTGGTGTGATTGTTACCTACTTAATTGAATGCCTTATCCCAATAAACCTCACTTTGTGCCTTGGAACCTTATTTCTTCAAGGGGTGGATAGCGGCAGAGGGTGTGACCACAACAGCACTATTTGAACAAATTTCCTCACACCAGTTTCATTTTTTCACTCTCTGTTCGTGTGGCCCTTGGTCACGTGCACAAGACCTACATGTGGCAGCAGTGCCTAGAGAGAGACTACTTTTTGATGCCGTTGTGCTGGGTGTTCAGTTTAACAGTTTACATGAACAAACTCAGAAAAGTTAAGCTGAAGCTCTTCTCAGTTAAGTTGAAGGTGCTTATTCTTAGTTTATATTTCTAGTTATTTATACATATAATAAATAAACTTTTATGTCCAGTTTGATTATTATTTTTTTTCAAGCTCAAAACACAGTTTTAACTTAAATTCCCTTATGTAAGTGAAACGCATAGCACCGTATTGGCTTGAATGTGATGCCATGTGCAGTTACCTTCAGGCTGAAACCGCATCTTCTTTGGCCAGCTAAAAACACAGAGCAAGCCAAACAGACAAGGCTCAACACCTAAATAGAAATTAGTATGTTTTTTAGTTAACCCTTACATCATCTTGCGAACTTGAGGCAGATGAACTGCTCTTATTCACATTCCTTTCTGTGCCATGCACTACTTCCTGATGATTTATGTCCCTGATCAATTTATTTATACTTGTGTGAGGCTGTTGGAGGACAGCCTCAGTGGTGTCCACGTTCTCCACCAGCTTGTCGCAGGGCAGCCGTGGTGCTGGAACACAATGATCAATTTGTAGCGGTCGATACCTTTAATGCCTTCAGCACGCAGAATTCCGTCACGGTGTGCTGGGACAGTAGATTGATTAGCATGGAAGTAGTTATGCCGGGGAAAAAGATGAGCCCTTAATTCAAGTATCTGTTTTCTAAAACTAATGAAACAGTAGTTCTATATAAGGCATATCAGCCATGAGCTTTACAGTTCAATGCTGTTTGCAGCCCTGTGCTGGGTGTGGGTGGGATGGAGTTAATTTTCTTCACAGCAGCTGGGTTTTGGATCTGTGGCTAAAACAGTGTTGGCAACTCACTGGTGTGTTGGCAATTGCCGAGCAGTGCTTGCACAATGCCAAGGCCTACTTTTTCCCACTCTGTCCTCCTCAGTGAGTGGGGTGAGAGTGGGCAAGAGGCTGGGAGGGGTCGCAGCCAGGACAGGTGACCCAGGTTGGCGAAAGGGGATATTCCATACAGTATAACCCCATGTTCACCAATAAGAACAGATGGAGGAAGAAGGGAGACTGGGCTTCCAAGGCGGCTGTTGCTCAGAGGCTATCTGGGCATCGGGCTGCTTGCAGGAGGTGGTGAGTGATTTCCTTTGTGTTGCTTGTTTTCACCCCCAACCTCCCCTTTCCTTTACCTGTTAAACTATCTTTATCTCAACCCTTGAGTTCTCTCACTTTTTGTTCTTCCAGTTTCCTTCCCTGTCCTGGCTGGGGGTGAGTGAGTGGCTGCATGAGTCCTTGGCTGCTGGCCAAGACTACCACAAGCCCTGCTGCAGTATATCAGAGGAGTCGAGCTCCCATGGACCTATCCTGATAGGTAACTGGGGGGAGGCCAGCCCTGTGTTGGCTGTCACACCGGTAAATAAGAGGTTTTGCTGACCACAATTCAAATCGGGGTACAACGCTAGCTTCCTCCTTATCAGTGGACCTGGATGAAGTAAACTGCAATACGTTTGAAAAGTACTGAGGTCTACTGGTGACTGTTTCTCCAGAGTGATCAAAGGACCTTCCACAGAGTTGGCTTTGGTGTACGGAATTTATATTACTAGTCTCCTGGTCCCGGTGTTACATGGGTCACCCAATCAAATACTCCTTACTTGTCATCATTCCTTTATATCCTGTGGCTGGTTACTTCCTCATGGTACTTTCAGGTTACCGATGTCACTAATGTCCAGGCGAATATCGTTTACTTCTTCCCACTAGTCATGTTTAAGGTCAGTCTGTTAGTGGGAGCAAATGTATGCAGTGTTACTTAGTGGAGCATAGAGACCATGACTATGCAAGCGTTACAGTGATTTTTTTTTTTTATAGCCCAAGCACTACAGTGTACAATTGCAACAAAAAAAATTGCACAAATACAGTAATGTATGGTTATGGTAAACTGTAGTAGAGAACTATTCTGCTAATGTAGTTTATTCAAGATTGAAGCAGTTTATTAAGAACATATCATTAACTGGTAATCACTCAACTGTATCTTCAGAAGGAAAATTGGTAATATAACAAAATGCAACACTTTAAAAATGTTAAGCATCTACAGTTTCTGGAAGCAGCCACTGTTTCTAAACACCCTTCTTTTATCTCAGAAAGTTTTAATCTCTCTCCTTCTGTGACATGCATCCCTCCACACCTTGTAACCCTGATGTATGGGTTACAAGCGCAAGCCCTCTTCTTGCAGGTTCCTCCAGCTTTATGTGAGCATTTACTGTTCCCTATAACCTGCCAATCCCATGTTGGTGAGGAGGTGTCCCATGAGTTTGCATGCACGCAGCTGAGGTGTAAGTCCGTACTTGTTGCACCCCGCACTGTCAGTCTTCTGGCTGGATACGGGCTGGTCTCTTTACAGTATCTGACGGAGAGGATGCTCTGTCTGGCACAGGTAGACGTTGTGATGTTGGCAGGATGACTTTGGGCAGTGTCACACAGGCCTTGACTACTGGTGTTTCCACTCCAAGGTGTGTTTCTCATGTTAAAAATTCCATACTTCTTTTCTACTTTTGTTGAATCCTTTTTTTTTGTTTTAAAAGTGTCTTTGAACTTCTGCAGTTACTCTTTAATCTAGGTGATGATTGTGTTCCTCTTCAACACCATCAGTTACTGGTTGATGACCATCTTCCCTTTAGACTTGATCAATCTGGGACAGATGCCCTCCAGAAAAAGTGGTCTTTGGCACATGCGCACACACAGAATGCATGCTTGAATTCTGACCTTACCAGGTATAGTTATCCAGCCCATTTTTCAGGGGTTGACTTAGAAGCAACCCCAGAATAAGTTCTCCCAGCCTTTTATGGTCCACAAGATACTTATATTAGCCCTTAGGAGACCATGGTCATGGCATGAGGGCTCCAGGAACACCTATCCTTGTGTGTTGACATAGCCTGGAGAAGGATGTTTGCCTCCATAACCGTTGATTTTTTCAGGTGGTGGGGATCTTCAATGTTGTGATCCTCTGCTGCTGGCTTAGGCCCACACTTGGCGAGCTATCTTTTTATATCCTTTAGTTTCAGCAACCTATTGCCTTCTGCATTTGCCCACTCCATTTGAACTGGTTGTCCATGTTCCCTGGTGAATCATAGAAACCGATTGAGAGGTGAGTAGTTTACCTGATGATCATCATGCAGATGTCTTACCTGCTCCCTTGTTGCATTTACCATTTAACCAAAAGGCTAAATACATTAATGCTAAATTAGCAGTTTGGTTACTGCCAAACTGTTCTCTGCAGAAGTGGTAGATGTTTGCTCAGGGTTGGCTATTCAGTTACTGTTCAGTCTTGGCACAGTAGTTACCACGCCATGGTTCTGCGGCCTCGTGCTGCATTTATGTTAACTTCTGCTTCCAGCAATGTGTAGGATAAGGGATGTAACCTCATGAGTCTTAACTCCATGTCCTTCTATCTTCTTGACTGGTGACAGTGAACTGGTTTGCGGTGTGCTTTCTATACCCTCTAGGAGTCAACTGTTACTGTGATCTTGGGTTGCCTCTCGTGAGTCCCACACAACATTGCTGAGTTTCATACTCTTCCTGTGTTTTCCCTGTTTAGGTGTTTTCTGGCTCCAGTGTGCAGGTGTACAGACTTTAAATTACAGTGTTCAGTGAATGAACTATTATATCTTTGATGGAATGTCTTACCCAGTGCAATAGATCAAAAGCCTGTAACAATTTTTTCTGTGGTTTAGGCTTCATTTATTTTCTTCTGTATGTATTTTCCTAGAGGAGGGCCTCTAAGAAGTAATCAATAACAACCATTGCTAACAAAAATTGAGATCTTCCCTATGAGAAATGAATTTAGATGATTTGTGTAGATTAAGGCTGTTAGAAAAGGAAGGAAATGTAGCCTTCCACTGTTTGAATGTATTTTTTGAATGTAAGGGAAAAGTACATAGAAACCCATAACAGTTGAACTTACTGGTATTTATGTACATGTCCCAAATTCTCCTCAAATCTCTCTGTGAGGTGTCTCCACAGAGTGATTCAGGGACATTACATAAGATAGAGGACAGGGACATGCCTAAAACTATCTGATAGAGAAGTCTAGGTGTAGGTGTTTTAGTTACGTGTTAGATTTGTTAGACCTGTGCTGTTACTCCTGCGTTCGGTGGGGGTATCTCTCCATTCCCTTTATATGCGCAATCAATGAAGAATGGGCAGTTGCCCGTGTCGTAGTTGCTGATGATTTCTGAGTCTTGTGGTCAAGATGAGAAAGGAGCAGGCATGTGTCAGGAATAGTCTTCTCTGTCTTATGGAGTCTTGTACTGATACTGACCTTCTCAAATGTTCTTCCTAATACAAGCGCTTTCTGCCAAATATCACTTTTTACAGTAGCATATTTTGTTGTATTTTAAGGTTGTGATCACAGTTGCAAACTTAGTTTTCTTAATCCAGCTAATAATGATGATGAACTAATGTTGTACTCCTCACTTCTGTGGCCTTGACAGTGACAAGAATTGGATTTTACTCCTGGCTAAGTTGCGTGCTGCATGTGGTCAAAGGTTCTCCTCTGTTTAGCAAGGATTTTACAATTACTACTAGTTGGCATCTTAATCTTGTTTTCTTGTCTCAGTCATGTGTCTGGATTGTATAAATGTCTTAAATTTCTTCAGCAGTTATCTGATTAAAGGACATGATTGTCCCCTGATTTTATCCCCTGATTATTTTTCAGGAAATTCCCAGTATAACGTTAGCAGTCTGAAATCGTTAGCTTGGATGCAAAAGCCTGTTTTCTCGTCTAAGATTCCTGCATCACTGTAAGTATTGCCTTAATACTGTTGTTGATGTTTTTTATGAATTTCATATGTGACTTTGTTTCCTGTTTTCTTTTGTTATTGGTGTCAAAGGAGAGCAGAGAAAGCAAGAGAGTGAGTGAAGGAAGATAGCTCTGTCTTTAAAAGTGAGGTGTTTATTCTGTTCTAGATGGGTTTGACCATACTGAAAGGAACTTACTGAGATGCAAACACCATTCGTGCTTGTAGGTTGTCATGGGCTTTTGCATTTTCCATTTTTGAATACTGAAATAGCGTTTGATTTGAAGATGTTCTCTCTAACAACTTTCCAGAGGTTATTCAGAAGTAACATGCTCACCCAGTTGGGCTTGTTGATAATCAATGTGAATTCTGGAATATAACACACAGATAGTTAGAGATTTGTGACTTTTTACCTCCTGGAGGTACGCTTACTGCAATAGCAGAGGTGATGATGTCATCTCCGTGCTTCATGCTGAGTAGTTAGTGCTACCAAACATTAGGGGTGGTTTGCTTGTATCTACATGCGCTGTTAACTAGAGTCACAGACTTGTGTGTCTCAAAAATTAGTAACGGCCCACAGTGTCAGGAAAGAGCAAATGACTTGTAAAATAAAAACAAGTGGGCCACATTATTATGAGAGAACTTTACTGAACCCAAATTCATTTTCCTTTCTTTTGTTGTATTTGAAGGTATAATTGAAGTCCAGTCGTCCTATATGAAAACTCTGACATTTGTTACGTTTTGTAGTTGCTTCTTATGCTCAGCTCTTAAGCATTGCTTAAGCATGTTATACAAATACATTGAGTTTTTTCCATTGCTTTTTGGATCAGAAGGTAAATACAGCAATCTATTGTTAAATTTAAAAGTTGGATGATGATAGAATTAGCAGAATAATGTGAGGATTTTGTTATTCATTAGACAGTCAATAGAATTGTTAGTTGCTGCTCTGTCTTTTTGTACCTTAACTGTGTTCTGGGAAATAATTTATGCAACTTGACATTGACAACATCAATGTCCATGGGAACTGCTAATGGAGTTCCTTTTCTACCTCGCAATTTAGGTTCAACGGTTCTGTTCGTAATGCATTCTAAATCACTTTGTGGTAAGTGACATCAGTTTTGATCAAAAGATTTAGGTTTGATTTTATTTTTTTTTTAGCATTTTGGTTTTTGGCTGAAGAAAAAGAAATCAAGAAAAGATGGACTGGAATGTAAGACCACTCCAGAATGCTGAGGCAAAGAAGAACCTGCAAAGCGAAGAAGCATGTTACACTCAATTGTTCTCTAATGCACATACTTTTCCTCAGACAAATGCCTATTCCTCTAAAAATTCATGCACTTATGCTGTAAATAACCAAATGGCGTATCTGCCAACTAGCACTGTTACCTTCCCTATTGCAAATGCTGAAGGATTCAAAACTTCAGATCAGGCCTTACCAGGAGCATCTGTAACTGGTAATGATTTTTTTGTCTCAAAATATTTAGTTGATAGATGTCCACCATCTTGCCTACCAATAGCTCCAAAACCTCCCAATCAGACATCGCGTTTGCGGGCAGAGATCACTCAGACTTCTTGGCCAAACTCTAGTGCCTGCACTTATTCCCATAGAAAGTTACCTCCCCCACCTTCTCAAATGAACACTGGAAATAATATGAGAAATGTACTTCGGGAACATCAGTATGTCACCACAAACAGTTACACTGTGCAGCCACAAATACCGCAGCATAATTCTGTGAGAACGACAATATTATATCAAAGTAACATTCATTCCCAGAATAATTCTATGTCTCTTGGTACATCTGGGCAACATGTCCAAAACCAACTATATCATCCCAACCCTCAATTTAAAGTTTTACACTCGGTGAATCATAATACTGCAGCAAATGTACAGCTGCTACAATATCGGCCAAGTCAGGTGGGATCAGAAGCTCCTAGTGGATGTTCTGCACCATCTGTCTTGCCTGCCAACTGTGATTCAAGAGCTGCAGCACAATCTTTAATAGGTGTACCACAGGCAGTTCAAAATGTGCCTGATGGATACACCCTTAGCCAACAGAGGCACCTGCCAGATCCAAAAACTGCTTCTGGTTTTAACGGTGTTCAACAACACTGTCAGAAACAGCAATCTGGAGAAGTCAGTCAATCAGTTAGGAATGCCTGTAATTCACGTGGAAATGTGACAGCAAATCAGCCTTTTAATGAAATGTCTGTGCCATCCTCTGGTATTCCCAAAGAACTGTATGATATTGTGCAAGAAATGGAGACTCTTTCTTCGATGGCTGCTTCAAAGCCACTGAGTGATTCTGCTTCAGTTCAAGAAAGCCAGACTAGTAATTTAATTAATGGACCTGTTAATTCTCAAATTTCTTCGGCAGCAGCAGCAGATGGAAGACCAATTACAAAGGACACACTAGCTTGGGAAGCTCAAAGGCTGCTCACTATTAAAAAAAAGTGTATCCTGCTTGAAAGGATGCATAATTATAGAAGAAAACTCTTAGCAGCTTCAGGACATGACAAAAGTACTCCGTCACCTCTTCCAAGTTATCAAAGTACTCTTGCTAATGGGCATTGGGTGCCCAACCAAAATGTACCGCCTTCGCCATCTGAAACAGCCAGGACAGAGAGTCAAATACTTAACTCTTCACCTGAAGAAAGAAATAACAAAAACATAGCCAATGCTGATAACAGAGGATTAGAGGTGACTCAAAGTAACCCTCAGGTGGAGCAGGGAAGCCCTTCATCAAGCTCTGCTCCTATTCTCTCTCAGAGCAAACTTCCAGCTCAATTAAATAATCCTGAGAGCACCCCCATCTCAGAACAAAGCAGTGCAGATGCCTTGGCCTCTTCTCAAAAAACTGTGACATCCTTGAACAATGCTTCATCTTCTAATCAAGTGGATAATAGCTCTATTAAAATTGCATCAAAGAATGTGCCAGCCAACCCCAAGAACTCATCATTTCTTCAGTTCGTATTGAGCAGCACAAATGTATTGAAAGAGAAGACAGCTGGTGCTACTGCTGATAAAATACTAACTAGTCTCCTGTGTAGTGAAAAACCACTGGTAGATATACCTGTCTCGGGTGGAGGCATGGTAAAAGGCACTAGTGAGAAGAATGTAGAAAGTTTGAAAGGTGAGCAGGCATTTATGGTTCACACAAGCTCTCCTGTATCAGAAACAACTAAATCTGGTGAAGCTAAATTCCAGAGTGATGTAGCTCAGAAAAAAACATCATTTACTGAAAATACATCTTTTAAACAGAGCAATTATGGTTACTCTGTGGAAGAGCTAACTGCATGCCTGGGCTTGTGGAGAAAGCACCCATCAGAATCTGTAAGTGTGCAAAATAGCCAGTCAAATGAAAGCTCCACAGCAAATCAGATTTCACCTTACAGCCAAAACACAAAAAATAGAGAACAAAATAATGTTCAGGTTAGTACAGACGAAGCAATTTTGCCTGTGACAACTGCTTCTGTAGGACAAAAACTTGATACATTGAGTTGCAATTTGATAAAAAGTTTTGAACTCCAAGTTGCAGTTGTCTCTCCTTTAGTACTTTCTGAACAGAGAACACAGAGTGAGCAGGTAGACAAATGTCCAACATCTGCAGTTAAAATCTACCCAGTGGTTGATTCAGGAAGCACACGTAGCTTGCAAGAAGAGGGGAAAAACGGTTTAAGTGTGGTAAATACCAGTAAAGGAACAATAGAAGCTGTTCGATTGTCACCCAGTGATTGTGTTCTGGTACAGAAAGTGGACTCACAATTGCAACAGACCAAATTATCTGATAGAACAGTGAAAAACAGTGTGAGTGCAAATGATTCATATGGTGAAAACCAAAGGAAAGTTAGTCAATCGGCACAAAATGCCAGAGAAAATCTGCAGCTTGGGTTACAAAACAAGCCTTCTCTTCCTGCATTGGGCATAAATTTTTCTAGTCAAATCTTTCAAGAAGGTACAAGAGACCATAATAACAAGCAAAGTGTGTTAGAGACAGGAGATACATCCACAGCTGTGTTGGAAGAACGTATGTTTTGTATTTCTAGTGTATGTTCTCTTGTTGAAGGTGATACATCTTATAATCCACAAATAGCAAGTATGTTCCGGTCAGTCCCTGAGACACATGCATTAAATGGTACCTTGTCAGAAGGAAGTGCATCTGACCCAAGGCAAAAGGAGCAACGTCTGGACTTGGATAAAAATGAGCTGAGCAATAACACTCCCCAAAGAGACAGCTTGCTGCAAAAGATGTTGGTAGAATCATCAAGCTGCACGAGTGAAGCAGGTAAAATTTTGGATGGTGTCATAACTAGTCATTTGGAGAAAGAAAGCAATGGCAATCCTCTTAAAACAATTTCTTCCTCAGAACAAAAAATGTCATTCAATGCATCTTTCAAGCATCCTGAAAATGACTTGGAAATTCTTGCTAGTATAAACCAGGAGTTAGCTCAAAATTCACTAGATCTCTCGATCGGCGTAACTGCTGCAGCAAATGCTTTCACTGTTCCAAGAGACAACAGTAAAGAAAATTGCATGTCCGGTAAATATAGCACAGAAAGAGAGATGAACCTTTTTGAAGCAGAACCTATTAAATGTCTAAACGATCAGCTGTCTGAACTAGTGAAAGAGTTTCCATATGGCATTGAAAATGCTGATATGCTAACAAAAGAAGCAGTACAAAATGATTCTGTGGCTGAGCGGATGGAGAATCAACCTCAAAAAGAGAGTCAAATTTGTGACAAGAATTTTCATTTGAAGGACCCAGTAGATCAGATAAAAATTGTAGTGTTAAGCTCTGATCAGATGCAAGAACTGCTGCCTGAACACAACCGGTGTTCCTCTGGTGACAGCAAGAGAGTAGGGAGTCAACAGTCAGAAAAGGCTTCAGCTGAGAAGGAGAACCTTGAAGCCAGTATTCAGCGTAGCCAGAGTCTGTGTGAGAAGAAAAGAAACCCACAAAAAGCCTCCAACCCCAGAAAAAAAAGAAATAAAGATTGTTCTTTAATGGGTTCGTTATCTGGAGCATTACAGTGCCCCTGCAAATTTGGAACATCTGATTCAGAGGAAAATGATGATCAACTTTCAAAAGCTGAAAATACGAGCTCTGCAGAGATACAAGAAAACAATGGTAAATCTGATGCCGTAATGAAGAACAACTATGCAGTGGAAAACCTGCCAATTTCTGAAAAAAATTCAGACAGTGTTAGCAAAAATAAAAAAGATAGCTGCAAATACACCTCTGTAATGAACAAAGATGCTAGGGTAAAGGTGAATAATGAATACAAGCCACTTGCAACACAACAGGAAAAAAATGGACCTCTTAATTCCTCTGAAAACCAGGATGCTGATAAATCTAAAAGAAACAGTTGGAAGGAAGAGCTGCAAGTCAACAGAGGAACCCCATTGTTGGGCAAAGAATTTCATTCTGACAAAAAAGAACATCAGACAGTCTCAGAAGAGTTGTTGGAGAAGGCTGGTCATACAGATGCAGACAACATGACAAAGTTATCCAAAATGAAAGAGAGAGTTTTCAAAAGGGAGTCCTGTTCAAAAGATAAAACCAAAACAGGTTTGTCTATGAAATCCAAAACAGACATTCACAAATTTAGAAAGTCAGGAACTGTTGAAATTAAGCCCGCTAAAGTCAATCAAGGACAAAAAATTAAAACCTGTGAAGAGAACTCGGCTGAAGAACAGAACTGTAGGAAACAAAAGGAGATACTTGGGCAAGATGTAGGAATTAACGTCAAAGAGAAAGCCAATTTATCAGCAGAAGTAGAATATAAAAAGCTGAATAGTTACTGTGCTGATGCTGTAAAGTTCCCAAGTCTGGGCACTGTAGACTTAAAATCAAGAAACCACAAATATTCTCAGCATAAATCTATGAAAGTTCATTCTTCACAGGAGCAGTTGTACAAACGGAAGAGGAAGGAAAATATGATTGGGAAGAGAGACGCTAAGAAAACAAAGGTGGAAGAGGAAAGACTGAAACAATCTGAAGCAAAGAATTCCAAGCAGCTTTCACATAATTGCATGATAAATACTGACAAAGCTAAAAAATTGAATGGAGAAAATGGCCGGAAACCAAGGAGTTCATTAGCAGATCGCTCTGTGCTTAAACTACAGAGAAAAAGAGCTCAGTCTTCCACCATCTCCAAAACCTACTTTTCTAACAAAGAGAGACGTCTCGACAGTCAAAATAAAGACAAGTGCTCTGAGAAAATGTTTCCTGATAAAAACCTGCTGTATTTAAATAGAAGAAATAACAGATTAAAATTGCATCTTCAAAAGGAACCGAAAAAACACTACCTGAACAGAGTTGCATTTAAACGTATGGCACAGGAACGCATCTATTTGACAAAATTGGAGACGTCACCTGTCAGACCCGTCTGGCATCGTAAGGCCAAAGTGTCACAGAACAGCCCAGATGGGAAAAAAGATGCTTCTGTCTCAGAAGTTGAGAAATCATGCGAACGGGAGATACTTGAATTTAAGCTGTGTCCAGAGATACTGTTCAGAAATCCAACCACTGATGAAGAAAGCTCAGCTGCAGGGAATTCCCTGGAGAGAGAGAAAGCCATTGTGGCAGGTATGATGCTATCGTGATTATTAATTTGCAAGTAAAAAGCATGTACCCCTCTTTGAATTAATGTTACATAAAACTATAGGCAGTGAAGATGTGGGACTCTGTAGGTTGAAGTAGCTTAGCTAGCTTTCTGACAGACTGTAGCTGTGTGTTAAGCTGAAAAATAACTGACTTTTCCTTCAATGTAATGTTTTATTCCTCTTATAGGAATAAAGTAGTAAAGTTAGAGTAGTTTAGAGCATGGCTGTCTCAAGTAACTTCATGAGAAGGCTTTCTGACCTACTTGTAGAAGATAGCGCGGCTTCTTTGTAGAACGCAGATCATTGCTAAAGGTGGTCTGATTTGTATTCAGTGTTCACCTGGTTGTGTATAAATCTGTCTGGGTAGACAGCAGAGGGAGAGATCTTTTGCAGCATTGAGGGAGGGAGGACTTGGGCCAGACGTATCCTGCACACTGTAATCTTTGCCATCTTTGTTTTAAGCTGCCTTTTTTCCTCCTCTTCTTCCCTGTCCCCAGTCTTCTGATGTTTTACATGGTGTGTTTTGAAGCATGTTTGTGTCAAATGCCATATTTGATTTTAAATAAAACAAAATCTTAAGCTGTACATACCACCCCTTGCAGTCATTTTCACACACAAAGGCAATTTCCCTTTGCATGTGCTGGTATATGTGTTTGAACTTGATGCTGAATAGCGACGAAAACTTGTGATATAAGAACCTCAAAAACATTTTTTGAGTTTTCTCTTTAGGTGTCAAGAGTAAAAAAGAAGATTGGTTAAAATGTGATCCAGTGAAGCAAAAAAAGCTGGAAGAGATCTCTGCAGGTGAGATGACTTCTGATTATCTGTTTTTAAATATAAGTTAAATACCCTTTGCTTGGTTTTATGTGTTCCTTTACAGTAGCAAATCTTAATAAAGTATTTTAACTTATTCTTTACTAGCTCTGCTGCTGAAGTGGATACTGTAGAGTAGACATATGAGTTTCAAAGATTTGTGGAGACTTTTATTGTCATAAGAGTATGTTGTTGGAGATTGAAATTTTCCTGCATACATATGTGCGGTTGAATAGAATTGGAGGTAGCACTGGTGACAAGATTCAAGTCCAGTTTTGAACTGATGGTAAAGACCAAGCTAGCTCTTTCCCACTTTAAAATGGAGGAAGTGGCATAACAAAACCTAGTGTGAGACTATAAAAACAGAAAGTGATGTTTATTTTATTTTATTTGGTGCTCACAGTAAGCTGACGCTGTCCGCACATACACCTGTGCGCACAAGTACCAATGATACCTATCATCAAATTTAAAGTTAACCATGGCTCTGTAGTTAATCAAGCTTTATGTATTGGCTCTATAGATAAGGATTGTAGATAGTTGCTCAGTAGTTGCTAAGGAGGGAATCAAAGGGAATTGTTTGAAGGAACATCTGTAGCCTAATTATTTGGTCTACCTGGGACACTAAGACCTTAAATGAACATCTAATCAAGATGTTTCTACAAACAATGCCAATATGGCAGTGAAAACCAAAGTCCAGGAGTCCTTTACTGAACTGTCTTCATTACAATATTAAAACATACACCCGCAGGTCAAGAAGACCCTTGCCCAGGTGAAGACCCTTCCTCTATGGAGGCACAGTGATTGAAGAGAATGACACAGCAGATGATATAATTATATTTAAATTACTAACCAGTCATTGTAATTGGGAGTGTACTACCTTGTAACATTTGTGTATAAGTATAATGAGGAAATGGGCATTGGGTGTGCTTGATTTGTGGAAATCCACCGAGCACCCAGGCCTGAATAAAATGCAGTATCTCTCCTGAGTGTGTGAGAATTGGTTCATTGCACACTGGGCAACAAATCTGCTTTTCGGACAACACCAGGACCTGTGTCTTAATAGTCTGGACAGGATTACTTGTATGACACACAGAGGAAAAGCGGTGCCACTACTACATCTTCCTTATTGCTCTTGTTTGGCAAATTACTTTTTGGATGGTCTTTTGTACCCCTAAAGAGGCAACGGTTACAACAGCGGTATCTTTCATCTCAGGATCTTTGTTGTTTCATCCTTTGTAAATCTTGGACAAGGTTGCTCCGTGCTGTCTTTGTTTCTTTGCTTTAGGTAACTTTCTAGCTATAGTCTTGTTTTCCTACTGGTCTAGCAGGAAGCGAAATGGTACATTCAGCATGCTGTAACCTTGTTGCCATCCTCCTCTTATCAGAGTGCAAGTTCTCTGCTGCCAAGTTATCTTGTGTTGTGGTCTTTATGCAGGCAATGCATTTTGCAATGTTTACATCTTTTATTGCTGTTGAACGTGTCCTTGGCTCTTGGTGTCTGCCATTCTTCTGGCCCTTCCTCTTGTTTCTTCTCTTACTTTCACAAATGCGTATTTTCATTCACGCCTTTCTTAATATTCTTTAGAAATCTCTTTTACAAAGACAGCCAAATGACCATTTGGTGCTTAAAGATGCCTTGGAGATTGATTTAAATCTGAGGTGCCTGGTGCTTTAGGAAGGAAGTTTGTGGCATCCTTTTTGACAGCGGGTGGCCTTGAGTACCACTTGCATAAGGAGTAGAATCATTTGAGACTCAGACTTTTGCTTTAACCTGCTTCTCTGTCTTTCAGCTGAGGACAGTATTCCACTTGATACAGCTATGCAGATCCTGGATGGAGATGGTGAGGCTCTTCACATTCCAATCAAAGACTCAAAAGAGATGTTTCGGACCTACAGGAAAATGTATCTGGAAAAAAAGATGCAAAAGCCTTGATAGTACTCCTGTATCATAGGTCTAATTCAGTATCACTGGGGAAAAAATGCCGACACTAAAATCCTTTTTTTCTTTATATTTTTTTTACTTTAAATTCTGAATAATTGTAAAAAAAAAACCAAAACCAAACTTTTTTAGGTGTTGGAAATTTCCCCCCCCATTTGCTTCATTTGTGAATGATTGGGATCTTATTCCATATTTATTGCACAAATCTCAAATACGCTTTGGTGCTGAAAATGCCATTGTATTATTTTTCTGGCGTATGTGAGGTTTTTTTCAAGATACAGGAGATCCTGACCAAAAAAACCTCAAACTCATTTAAATTGTCGTAGTCTGTTTTCTTTTCTTATTCTGGAAAACTTCTGCTTGTCGTATTTTCCATTGGTGGCAGTAGAAAAATATTCCTACTGGAAAGGAATTCCAGTGGATTTCCAAGCATTACACCTTTATTTTCTATTTATGCTAGTCTGATTGATGTGCTTCTGACAAGGCTTTCTAATTTTGTAGAATCTTTCTTTTTTCTTTAGACTGGGAATACAAATATAAAATCCTCAAACGTACAGATCAGGGGATACCATGAAGTATTTATGCTGCTACCCAGTTTTCTTACATTTCTTTTTGTGGAATTTTGTACAAATTGGACTCTTAAGTTCTTCATCTGAACGCAATGCTGTAAACTGATAGTTGACTGAAGACTTCTTGCTTTTTTTTCTCTCTCTGCTTTCTTTACACTTGAAAGAAAAGTGTGATTGTTGAAGTGCAGGGAGTTTGAATTCACTCTTGTCTTGACTACCTTGCTCACTTTAACCAGACTGTAATTAAATTCTTTGTTTATAAAGTGTTAGATGATGTTTGACTACACATTCACTGTAACATAAGAGTTATATTTGTTGCTGGGTATCTTTTGTTTAAGTGCCTTTTCATTATTGTTCGGAATTTTGAATTGAGTCATATTTTTCCAGAAATTTGGGACTTTATTCTTTCTATCTGTTTAAACCTTTATACTGAAAGTAAAAACTCTGTAGATATTTCACTGAACGATTTTTATACTTGAAATAAACTTTTGAAGGCTATGCCTTGTCTTTTTTTTTTTTGGTTTAAAAGTATAAAGTTGTGTTTATTGCAGTTAGTTAAATCAGCATTGAAGATATTCCCGTAGATGAAAAGCAGCTTTAAAAGAAGTGCAAGATCATCCTTCTTAAAAGGTTTCATAGTTGCAAGTGAGAACTGGACTTGAGTCCAAGCTTTTTCTAATGAATTCCTAACAGGATGTACTTGTCCTTCAGAGAACATAACAGGAATGTTTTTGTTTTCAGCATCTTTTTTATTTTTTTTTTTCCTCCTGCTCTGACTTAGAGTTGGAAATTGATTGTCATGAGTACTTAAAAAGCCTTCAGTACTATTTCATTCCTGAAGAGATACGCTTGTAGGCATCTTGGATATAATTACCCAGTAGAGCATAACATTATCATTTCCTAGCTCTATCTGCAAGCTGAATTAAAAATTGGCTTTTTGGGAGAAAGAAGTCCTCCCTATCCATCATGTATACATTTCTTCTCTCAAACCAGGGAACTATTTGGGAGGTTTTTGACTCCCTGCCTGCCTGGCACGGCTATCCTGATAACTTAGATTTTTGTGTGTGTGTGTGTGGTTTTTTTTTTTTTTTTCCCCCTGGCTGGTTGCCCAGCTAGTAGTCTGTGGAGAATGTTACCTTTGGAGAATTTTGTAATAACGTTGGAACTCTGATAAGGTTTTATTTTACATTGTCGTGGGAGTTTAGCACCTGCCTGTATTAAGGAAGATTCATTGTAGCCTTAAGTGTACCCAGTACAAACAACACATAGTTCCTGTCAAGAATTTATTTGGGTTTTTGTTCTGCATAATGATACATGAAGCTGACTTAAATGCTTGAGTGAATTCTTTTCAATAGGAAATTGCTCAATCTATTGACCCATGATGATTATATTCCAAATATTTGGACAAGCTTACTCAATGACACTGGCACCCAATAAATGAGAAGGCCAGTTTTGAGTCTCAGTGGATACAGCCACATCTTCTTCCTCTCTTATACCAAGGAGTGAATCTTGGCTCTGTGACCATGTTTACACAGTGACTTGTGCCTACACTGCTTCGGTATGGATAGGATCTTTGGGATAGACTGGCCACATCCTTTCTGCTTGGTTCATGCGTTGGCTCAGCAGCTGTCCTGTAAGGTTTTGCACTTAAAGTACTTTGCATTTACGGCGGGCCTCTACCCTGTGCTGCACTTACTGCATAGTTGCTGCATGCACCTGCATGCTAAGAGGACTGTGCCAGATGTTCTTAGTTGGTTGCCATTTCTCCTGCTCCTTATGGTGCTGACTGAAGCCATGATGCTACAGCGAGCCCTTGACCTTGGACAGGCAAGATGCTGACATCCACCTAGATGTGGCTACTGTGAAAAAGTGACTATTATGTTGTTTGAAGCAAATGTGAGCATGCGGGTACTCACTAGCAGTGGAGGTACCTGTCATGGATGTTGTTGCCTGTACTTGAAAGGACTTGTAATATGAATGTCACCAGTGGGGTGACTGTACAAACCTTTCATGGCTCTGAGAGCACTAATAGGTTTTAATAGTCCTGATCATCCATATCTGGGACCACTACCTCCACTCCCCTGCTTGTGGGCCCAGGAACTCTATTTAAAAGTTCAAGCCAGGCCTTCAGTCCCTCCCTGAGTGATGTTCAAGGTCTACCTGTTACAGTCATAGAATCAAAGGGTTG
>VYZM01024378.1:0-12040 GCA_013398915.1 Dromas ardeola
CTGAGAATGAACAGTTTTCTGCAGAATATGCTGTTGATTTCACAGAGTTAGTAGAGGCTTAGCTGCAAAGTAAAATTACTGAACAGAAAATTATTTCTGTTTTACCTCAAACCAGGACACCATGTCTGCTTTAGCACTCGTGGTCTGAACACTGTGCAAAACACAACTTTTACGGTTGTAAAAGAAGCTGTATTAGGATATTAGGAGTAACATTCACTTTTGTATTGATTAAAAAAATCGCTATTATATTAATTATTAATTTTTTAAGTTTTTTACTTTTTAAGTAAAAGTAATTAAAGGTTACAGTGATGATGAGCCCTTTATGCTGGATACTGCATGAACATCTAATAAAGTTCACAAAATTTCCACCATCTTCTGAATTTTAGTGCAGTCAGCATAGGAGTTAAAACTCCTGTCACTAGATATTTCATACAACTTGTAAGAGAAAAGTTGCATCACAAATTTTGGGTACTATGAGACTGTGGATCATGCAAAGTGGCAGCTGTTTCTTCTAAGGTTTTCAGCTCATTTTCAAAAGAAGCTGTAGGAATATATTGCTGATGAAGATGCAGCATTTCAATGAGTATGCAGGCTAAACCATTACATCTTTGTGGTTCATCCATCACCACATGACATCTGACACCTTGATAAATCATCATTTATTTCTAACATTGTTTATGCATGATTTTTCTGCAATGTAGCTGATTATACTTTGTTACAGATGCTAATTTTCAAAGGTTTGCAAAAAGTGGATCATTTTCTGGACACCAAGTCAGAGAAGATAGTAGTAATGCGACATTTGTAGCGTTTTACCTCAAAGCTCGCAATTCAACTTGGATTCAAATCAGAAGAAACTGAAGTTATGGCTATACAAAGTTTTTCAATCATCTACACAGAGTGAATTTATTGTCTCCATTCAGTTCCCAGTGTCCCATGCAACAAAGAAACATATGCAACTTTCTCATCTAATTGCTGGCATAGTTTCAAGGAAAGGATATTACTTTCATAGGCATAAAGGTTTCTGCAAGTCAGAACAAGTGTAATAGAGAAAAACTGGGGGCATTTTATTCTCCTAAAAATTCACAATGTATATTCTATACATTTAGTTTTTATTGCAGTCCATGCTTTATTTGTGGATATGTTCATAATCATCGCAATGACTGTATCTAAAACCCTAGGTGTGTATGACCCTTGATCTCAAAGAACTGTAATATTTAGGATTTTTATACGAGTGAAATAGTTAAAAATAAGCCCTCAGTGATGGAAGGCTTACAACAATAAAATTAATGTGGAAACCATGTGTGGGTTGTTTAAAAATATTGATATATTGCATAGGAATAAGTACTAAGGCATCATAAAACCCCACGTGCTTCTTGATTCAGCCAGTGCTATTTGGTTGATTTTCTGGTGGGAATCAGAAAACAAATAAAAAGTGAAGACAAAAAATAGGAGTGTCCTTTTGGTCAGGGAAGGCATGCCATGATTGTCTGTGCAAAGGAAAATTCCACCAGCATAAAACTAGACAGACAAGAGTTATGCTGCATCTTGAAACTAAAAGTGGAGGAAATGCATTACACGCTCAAGGCTACAGGGAAAAAGCTGATCTAGGCAGTTAGGTTTTGTGCATGGCAGTAAAATGTGTTTCAAGGAACACAAAGAGGAGGATGTAGTAATGAAAGTAGGAATGGATTAATAAGAGATAGTGCTGGTGGGTTGGATAGACATTTTTCATGATGCCACAAAAGAAAAGGTAACACAAAACCAGTAAAAGTATGTGTATTAACTAAAAATAACTGAGGGCCTGTCACTCTGTCACTCTTCAAGTATTTACACATGTGAAAACAACTTATATACAAAGTGTGCTCTGCTGGAATTTCCGAGCACGTGCCATATAATGTTTTTATAGGACTCTGATTTACTTCTCCACACTCTGATTTAGTGTGGAGAAGCTAACAGAAAGAGCTTGTAATGCTCACAGAGAATAAGGTTTGTTTCACAATGGAGAGTACACCCGAACAACAGTAAATATGTATTTAGTCATTCGGATGCACTTTAAAATATACTGAAGAGTTACCACACATACTGTGGCTTGTTTTTAAACCTCACTACCATAAAAATCAATACATTTCAGGAATTGCCTGTAGGTTCACACCAGCTGAGTAACAGCATATGTTTTCATTACACAAGTCTAACGTAATCACTGCTATAATACCTATTCCCAAAATAATTCTCCCTCCCCATCTCCCTTCTTCCCTACAGGTTAAAACTAGTAGCAAATCTCAGTCCCTACCTACAGAGAAGGAAGTGTTTCAAAGGATGATGGCTCTCTTAGGCAAAGGCAAAAGAATAAAGAGGAAGCTGCAAGTGAGCTGACAGAACCAAGCGAGTACATGACGCTTGATCAATGCTTGCCGTTGTCAGAGACATTCTTTAGGGAAATTTTCCATTGCAGATGTCATACATTAAATGAAGCAGAACAAAATTAATACAGAACCTGCAAGACTAACAATGAAATTTTCAGGGCTGCAGTTCTTTGTTGCTCTTCTCCTTCTAAAGTGCTCTTTAAATTGACTACATTTAGGGATGAATTGATATACCCTAGCTTTAAGGCTTTGATATTTAAACTGCTTATGATCTCAAACACACATCACAACATTGATTTGTTGTTAACCATAAAGCAACTTGCAACATATTCATATATAACACCAATATCAATGTATAATAAAAACTGTTGAAATATTTTTGTAACCAACCAGTATAGCAGCAAGAAAAACTTGGTTTAGTCCCTCTCTGTAGTCTTTTTTTGACCCAATATAGTTGGGGGAGGTGGGAGAGAACAACAACGATGTAGAAACAGTACAAATTTTGTGTGAAGGAAAGGAGTTGTGTAGGGTGTTTTTACAGGTAACCCCCCCAGCCAAGAACAGAAATAAGAAATCCCTCAGATAAAATGCCATAGAAATTTAACAGCTCAATCAATATCAGCAGAGGATCTGTAACAAGGAATAATTCCACCAGCGGTACATGTAAGTAATAAAGGTGACAGGATTTTCTTGCGTTAGAGTTTTGTGTCAAATGTATCATCCTGGTCATGATCCCTTGCTGTTGTTGCCTCCCTTGTTGCACATGGTGACAAAAGAGATTATGACAAAATACTGGAGAATGAAAGGATGTTCGTTATATACTCCTTTACACAAGGAGATGGGTATTGTTTTTTGTGTGTGGAATTAAAACACTTGGCAATCATTTCCTCACTCGCGATGCACTAAGCCCTTTTTTTTCTTTTTCTTTTTTTCCTTCCCTTTTTTAGCAGGATATTTTATTCGTTTCTAATTCCGCTTAGGACCCACTTTAGTAATACTTTCTGCCTTAGATTAATTACCCTGATCTAATTCATTTAGTGGAGGACAGCTGTGGTACGTGGGTTGCCCACTGATGTATTGTGTTAAATGACGCCCATCTGTCATTGCAGCATATCAGCATGGATTCAGTGTCATCCACTTCATTGGCTCTGCTGAGATGTGAAGTACAGCTACAATGTTTACCACTGTTGTTAATTTAATATCTACACCTTTAATAACCTGACTGCTGTCATTCGCTGAACAATGATACATGATGGCCAGTGAACAGCCAGATAGAAGGCATTAACTTGACAGCGTAGCAGACCATTTGGTGCTGTTAATTAGAACACTTCTGGGCAAACTTACTGTTGAGGGTCTTGTAGGGCATTCCTATGCAAAAATGCCTTACTGAAAACAAATGTAAAAAAAGTCCCTGTTAACAGTGATTCTGACAAGTATGATCATTAACCCATTCTGTTGGCTCAGAAGTGGTAATTTGTTATAATAGCCATTTTCTCCTACTTACCACTGATCAGTCTCCTGCCATTTCCTCTAGCCTGCTTCCTGTCTCACCTCATTTCTTTTCCCCTTTCTGTCTCTGAAAAAGAAAAAGGTTGGAGGTAGCACACCCAAACACACGCTGTCATTTCAGTCTAGTGGTTTATAGGCATGTATCCAAATCCAATGTGGTTTTCTCATTGTACAAATACCAGGTCCAGTCATTGACCTTTTAATGAATGTGAAGAAGTAACCCATTAAAAAATGTTTTGTTATTTTCTTTCTGAATGGAAAAGGCAATAAGAAGAAAAAATTGGTAAATTCTTACCACAAAAGTTCTCTTACATGGTAGAAAAAATATGAAAATTGATGTTCATATATTCTGTACAGTGATTTTTAAAAAAAAAACATTTTATCTGTAGGCTTACATGAAAACTTCACTGAACAGCAAAACAAATACATAGGAAAGAAGTACTGTGTGCTCTTAACCCACTTTCATATATCTCTGCAGGCAGAAATAGACACACACACCACCACACTGTGGTTATAATTTTCAGGGAGCAGGGGAAACCCGTATGATTGCCTGCAGCTGGTAGTGTGTGATTAGTGTTTTAAGACTCTTGGCTGTGTGCCTCAAGCAGATATTCAGCTTTGGAGCACGACTACCACCTGTTACACAAGCTTGAAAAATCTCAAGACTCACACAAAATAATTTGGAATATTATTCTGAGAAGGACCTTGCTGAGTCCTCTGCTTTGCTTCTTTCTTTTAGGAGGCCTAAACGGGAAGGGTGCCTCAGTGGTCACAGAATGAAAGAAATAGTTCTTCCACAGATTTTCTATTCAATTTTCGATTGCCCAAGAGTAGAAGGGTTTGCTAGGGATTTTAGAGGTCTAAATGCCATTGAGGATTTGGGACTTCACATTTGTTTGCCTCAGTTTTCTAGTTGTAAAATGGGGACTTTGCTACCTGAACTAGCACGGCAGTAAATGCATTCAAGATCTTCATGTATGACACTGATGGACAACACACAGATTTAGGCCTCACAGGTGATTGCTAAAGGTCCATGTTAAAAGAGGTGATACCCTTGCCCCCAGGCTGGCTTGGTTAAGATAAGCCTGGAAGTTTCTGTAGACAAATATTAAGATTGATTCATTGTGGTCAACACTGGAGAAGCAGCAATATGATTACAATAAAAGTTCGCTACTTTTGACTACATAGGCTGAATGACCCATATACAGCTGGATTAGGGTGGTATTAGGAATGAATCAGAAACAAAGATAAAAATCACACATGCAGTATGAAGACCTGCAGCCAGAAGCCTGAAGGTATAGCAACAATAGAGGCTTAGAAAGCTCTGTAAAGAATAGCTTCATACCATTCATCAAAGAAAGATAGCTCCCTATTTCCCCATACTTAAATAAAGTAAGCTCAATATTTTCCTGGGGAGATTGCTTTCCCAGAACTTGCAAGAGTTTCTTTAACATGTTTCTGAAAAATAGTGATGTAATATTAGCAATGGTCTAAGATTCACAATACCAACAACAGGAGATATGATATATTTTGAAAAGTATATACATTACACACTTTTTACAGAAGACCCAACACAGGTTCAAGCTTCAGAGCTACGGGTTAATTAACAGCAAAACTCTCATTTTGATTACCCAAGATACCATCCATGTATCTACTCTTCTATTGAGAAATATTCTTTAAGAAATCAACACCAACAAGAATTCTAGTATGCTAATTTTTAAAAAAGGTTTTTATATTTTTAGTTAAAAATCTCAGATTAACAGAAACACTATAGAGCTCATTCTCTACATTATAGAGAATGAGTTCCAACTGATAATATCCAACTGTTTCTTTAATACATTATCTACCTTCTTCCATCCTGCAAAGAAATATTAGCAGCCTCCAAACTGTGAGTAAGGGGTCTGCAAAGAACCTGAACGTGAAGCCGTGTAGGTGCTCCATTTATAAATACCTTTGCTGACTGCTGTGAAATGCACATAGTGAGCTCTGAACATGGATAAACAGCTCCTTGGGTACAATACAGTTAGAACAAAGCTGCCGAATCTCATTCTATTCCCAAACCATTTACACATTGACAATGACAAATTTGCATGGTTTGGAGAAGAAACATGGGCCCAAATATTTCAGTTTTAAAAGCCTTATAAAATGGCTCCCATCCTTATGTCAGCAGGCAGGTAACTTCACAAAATTTTTGCCTTTTTGTGTGTGTGTGTGTGTGTGTCCTTCCACCTTTCCCTGAAAGAATAAAATGAGACAAAGAATAGATTGCTTTAAAGGACTGGATGTTCATTAGGTTCAACTGAAAACAATCTTTTTCTTTAAACCATTCCTCCTGAGATCACACACACAGACTTGAAGACAGACAAATAGGACCCGGAGAAAGACAGAGAGACAACTCTATTTTAATAGGGTCAGTTTCTAACTTTTTTTCTTTTGCTTTTAGACTAAGAACATGTCTTGCCTGACAAAAATACAAGCCAGCTGAGTCAAACTAAAGCAGAGAAGTCTTGGGGAACCAGACATGGAAAATGGGATTTGACTAAATCCAGACATGTAATCATTCTTAACTCCCTTTAAAGATGATAGAGATCTACTCAAGATAGTTAAAGGCATCTTGGGTAGGATTAATCTAATTTTAGAAAATATGCCTAAAACAGGCTGAATGAATAATTTCACACACTTTCTGCTTGGATAGTGACTTCTCCATTTAGTAGTAGAATGTTTCTACAAATTAAGGCCAAGACAACTCCGTGGGGCACTGTGGAAGTTATCTTAAGAATATGTTTGCATCTGCTGTGTGTGGCACATTTCTTCTGCAATTCTTCCCACTTAGATTTGGGGTTTTTTTCCTAGAAATGTTATCTTTTTTTCATCTTCTTAACCTCATCCAGGTAGAGCTTGGAGAAGATGCTTATGTGACTTTTGTTTACCTGATGAAATTAGGAACTGACAGGAATAACGGTGTCTGGCAGCTTGATCTTTTTTGGAGTCTTTTGGGGCTGTGACACAAGGTTTGGTTGCACAATAATGCAGGCAGAGAGATTATCACATTCAGGGCAATGGCTTCAGGTGAGAAGCAGAAAGCAGGAAACTCAGTGCTATGCAATGCAAGAGCAGATTTTTCTTAACTGGTCTGAAGAAGGAAGCAAAAGCATATAGGAATGACACATGCATGCATGCATGGGGCTGCACCAGGGAAGATACATAAATAACAAGCAACAGCCATTTCCAAAAGAGACAGTAATATGTTAAAGTCATCATACAAGATGACCCTGGCAAAAACACAGGCCCAATCACTTTTCTTCAAAAAATGGTTCATTCGAGCTGCAATAAACACAGAAATAGTCCACCAATGTAACCAATGGAACAAAGCACCTGCGTTGCAAACCAAGTCAAGAAGACTCTGGGATAGACAGTATCCAGAGTAGAAAAAAATAAAGGTAAGAAAAGAACGTGAATGCATTAAGGAGGAAAGGGTGAAAAATTTGGGGGATAAAAATTATCTGTTGTTGTGGTATAGGGCTTGGCTGGGCTGGCCACTAAATGAACCACAGATTCCCTCTTTATCTCTCTCCCTTCCCAGAAGAGAGGGGAGAGTAAATAAGGGAGAGATTTATGGGTTGAAAAGAAAACTAAACTACTTTACTGAAATATTAATAATAAAACCAAAAGATAATAATATCAAAAGAAGAAAATAAAGAAATATATGCAAAACCATTATTGAGCTCCCAGGATGACGATCATGTCACTGGCAGGCACTGGGAAAGTCCCAGACTGGACTCAGTGATGGACAGGAATTGGATTCCAGATCTGGATTCAGGAACGCACGTATTGGGATAAAAGACAGATGAACAGACAGAGTCCTCCTGGACACCGGACATTGAAGAAAGAGGCTGACCACTTTGATGTCTCAGCTTTTATACTGAGCATGATACAGATGGGATGGAATACCCTGTTGATCAGTTCTGGGTCACCTGTCCTGTCTGCTCCTCCACACAGGTGCCACTTCTTTACACTATTCTGCTTCCATCTGTCCAACTTGGTACATAACAAAGTTAGCTGACCTTGGTTGTTATAGCAATAAGTATAAGCAAGGGTCTCTATGCGTAGCATTCCTTGGTGTTGACTATGAACATCAGACCTTATCACTCTGGTGGCTGATACTGTCTGAAAAATATGCCATTAATTTCAGAGAGTGCAGTTAGTTAGAAGAGACTTAACTGAAAAGTAAAATTACTGAAAAGAAAATTGGTTCTGTTTTACCTCAAACCAGGACATATATTTAATTATAAGTTAACATTGGTGCACGAGCAAAAGTGCATAAACCAGTACAATTAAATTAGGTCTGGCAATTATAAAATGGGTCCTAACCGTTAGGGGCTCTGCTACTGCATTTCAAGAGGAGTGGCTAGAGTTAATAGCCTACTTGATTTGAGGATGGAATTTGATGAATTTATGACTAGGATGGTTGGACAAGATACTTATTTGTCTAGCCAGTGGAATGGGTTAAGAGAACCCTGAACAAATCTAGAAGAAATTTGTATGTTCCCATGGCCTAGAAATGCTAGCTCAGGTTCTCCAAAACACAGTCATGACACTGTAACCCTACTCTTGAGCTGTCAAACTGCCTCTTGTCATTTTGCAGGTTTAAATGAATATTCACCGTGACGATGACTGAAATCGAGGAGCCTCATCTCTAACTGATTACCCAGCCAGTGAAGTATGGGATTGTTCTGAGCTTCTCCTTCTTGCTCAGTCTCTAAATATTAAACTATTTTCTACAAGAAAGGATGTCTTGCGCTGGGTGGAGTGAGGTGTGTCTTCATGTCCACAATGCAGAACATTTAATTAAGTGTCTACCAAGGACTGGGAGCATTGAATCAAACAGAGAGTAGTGCCATTGCACTGCTCAAATTTTTTGGAACATTTTTGTTTAAAAAAATTTATTATGTTTCTTTGAAATGCAGTGTTCAAAGTGGGATTTAGCAACGAAATGGTTAAATGCAATTATGCACATAGACTCAGTGGAAAATAGCTCTGGAGCCTGGTTTACCAAAGCAAGATAATTGCATACCTCTTGTATGTAATTTGAATGATATTTCGTGGTATCAATGAACTGCAAAACTTTGGAATTAGGGTAATATTGCTATTTTTTTCAGTTCAAAGATAAAGAAAATGCATAAGGAAAGAACTATATGGAAAAAACTTTTCATGACTTCAGTAAATTCTGACTCTTGGCAGTTTTTGAAAAATGCTTCCCCTCCGAAAAAAAGTCACCCTTGCTCATACATCTTAGCTATTTTCAATTTAACACCGTACATCATAAAAGCAAGGAGAAGCTAAGGTTAAGAAAAGAAAGTTCTTTCTTTTTAGAAAGAGATCTGTGAACAGGGCAATATCCCTTGAAAGGGCCAACTTCCTAATCAGAACTATTGAGGAGGGGGGGTGGAAACAACTTGGAAAATCAATGAAACTCTTTAAATACTATGCATGGTGAAAAGTCCCTTCCAGACTCATCTGATCCATACAAGTTTAAGGTCAAGTTTTCAGAGAGATTGTTGGCTTTTAGAGTTTAACATTTTCAAAAAATTTTTCAGCCGCTCACTCAACCCCTGGGAATTCCTACTTGTATTTACTACAAAACAAAACAGAAAAGAAAAAAAAAGACAACAACAAAGCTGCAAACTTTACTATGCTATAGACGTCTAGCCAGGCTTACTGGTGGCCATGGGCCTGATTTGATGTGCAGTCAGTTCCTATCCTTAATCACTACACTAAGTCTCAGAGAATAAACACATGCAGGTACATAGAGTGGAATCTTTTTTGCTTCTTAGGGAAATATGGGGCATCAAAACTGCTTTTGCAGCAGAGCAGGAGCAGCAAAATACCTGAGGGACAGCAAAGCAAGCCATATGCTTCAGCCTTTCTCCAGGCAGGAGACTGGAAATGGGTCGTTGGCCAGCACTGTGGCTGGATCTACACCAGAGACCTTGTGCTTCTCTTGCTGCTGGGTTTGCATG
Organism: Dromas ardeola; assembly: GCA_013398915.1. Classification (NCBI taxonomy): domain Eukaryota; kingdom Metazoa; phylum Chordata; class Aves; order Charadriiformes; family Dromadidae; genus Dromas; species Dromas ardeola. Next base: position 9,893 of record VYZM01024378.1, read on the forward strand.
AATTCTTTCTGTGCCTCCCTCCAGGCTTCACTGAAGTTTTCTGAGTCCCACTGCTGGACTGAGTTAAGAAAACAGTAGAAGGCACTGGTGATATCAGTCTCAGCACTGTAATAAACGTAGTTATCTGCCCATGGAAATAAGTTGAGCATTGCAGAGAAAGCCATATGTTTCCAATACCAAATTCTTCACTTTCTCTGTTAGGCACTGGCTAGTGGCAGCAGGTGTTGTGTGCTACCTAAAATGACCCTTCAAGATGGTTCCCATATCTGGCAAAGGAAAACAAAATAAAAGCTATACAAACAAGGAAAAGTTCTGCATAAATTTATTGTTTGCATAAAAGTTCTGTAAATTAGTACCAATACTATTGACATTATTAACATTATTTTATTTGTGAGACTATTAATTTGTTCATCTTACTCAGTTGGAATATCCTAGTTCTAAGGCATCTTTGACTCAATGAAAGTTTACTTTTACAAGGAAGAAGAGAAGGAAGTGGCGTATTTCCATCTTTTACTTTCTTCTTAAACCAAACAAAAACCCTTCAAAAAAAGAGCAAAAAAAATCTATTTAGCCAAAGCTATTTAAACTGCATTTAAATAAATACTTCCTTGCTCTCTTGTCTGTGTCATATGAACAAGAAACATACCCACCCTGAAGTTAAATCCTAACTTTAAAGCCCAATTCAGACAATAATGCAGCATAAAATAAAGAAAAAGGCAAGTAAGTGAATATTACAGGCTCCATAATAATTTTGGTGGATTTTACATAAACTATTCTCCTGTGCAGCTGGCAGTTATAAGCACAGTTAATCTAATTCTGCACAGTCACAAAAGCAAGAACATTTAATGAAATCTTATTCTCTGTGTCAATCCATCCTTAGTATAAAATCTTGATCCTTTTAAAGACAAGAAACCTCCCGTTGCCTTCTGTGGGGCCACTATCCATGAGTCAAGTCAAAAAAACAATTGCAAATTTATTTCTCTTAACCCCTGCTCATCTACATCTGATAGATAACTTCATTGGCTGGTTCAGCTGGGCATAATTCAATTCATATAAATGAAGCTGTGCAGATGCTGTCTTAAAGATTTTAGCTTTTTTATTAGCTCTAAGTAGGACTTTTTTTTATTTGTACTTTGTGGTATGTGACAGACACAAATATTGTGTCCTAAGGAACTATTTTCTGCCCTGTGTCATGCTGGCAACTTAGAACTCATATTTACAAAACCAATGTGTGTGTACTACATTAAGCAAGTGAAGTTATAATGAATATTTTAAAAGTTTGTTTAATAGATGTACTGTAAAATAAAACATGTTTAATGTGATGTTAGCTGTATATCCTTTTCCCTAGAATATACTTCAGATGCATAGTGCCTTTTGACTCTTTGGGATTAAATATATTGAAAACAGGAAAATTATTGAAGGTTAAGTACTGTACTTTTCATTATAAATTTCCACTGCACAGTAATGAAAACTGAATAAGCAGATTAAAAACTGATTTAAAAATTAATCCTCAAATCTCTTCTTCAAGAGATTTTGGTCTTCAATTAGTAACTCAAGATTTAAAAAATTCACATTGTGGAGACCAAGATTTATATTATTGTCATGGCTGTTGTTACAAATAACCTGGGTATAGCTGACATGAAATTAAAATTTTCCCTCAATCCTATTTTAATATCAGACTTAATAAGTAAAGGAAAAAGATATTACATAGTACTTTTCATACACTAATATTGATTGGGAAGAAATTGTGGTCACACTAACTTATCTCAAAAAATGATATAACCAAAAATTTTTTCTGGAAAAAATGAAGTTCTGACAGCTTTCAGATGAGAGAAAATTCAGAAGTAGGTGTTTGTTGCCTGAATTTGAAATGATGGGTAAAATACTGATCCCATAGAAGACTATGGCTAAACACTCAATGATTGCAGTAGTATCTTTTCACCTATTTTGAAGAATAGATTATTATGTTTACTGCTGTTGAGAATCTCAAATTTTTCTTACTCTTTGGTGTGAAAAATCCCTAGATACCTCCCACAAAAACATGCAGTCATGCAGGGCTTGGGCTGCAGGGAGTACCAGAGCCTTTCGCTGGTAATGCATGGTGGTAGTGAGAACAGCTGTGTGAAGTGGAGGACATTAAGGTTGGGG
>VYZM01024400.1:0-22126 GCA_013398915.1 Dromas ardeola
AACACACTCCAGAACCTCCTAGATTACTCCCTCTCAGCTGTACTGTGTTCCCAGATGATATCTGGTAGGTTGAAGTCTCCCATCAGGCAGGACAAGGGCCAGTGATCTTGAGATTTCTCCCAGCTGCTTGTAGAATATCTCATCTACCTCTGCATCCTGGTTGGGCAGTCTATAACAGACTCCCACCATGCTATCAGCCTTGTTGGCCCTCCCCTTGATTCTTACCCATAAACACTCAGCCCTATTGTTATCATCATTAAGCTCTTGACATTCATAACACTCCCTAACATACAGAGCCATCCCACCTCCTCTCCTTCTTTGCCGGTCCCTTCTGAATAATTTGTAGCCATGTAATGCAATACTCTAGTTGTGCAAGTCATCCCACTATGTTTCCATGATGGTGACTACATCATAGCTTTCCTGATGCACAATGGCTTCCAGCTCCTCCTGTTTGTTGCCCATGCTGTGTGCATTAGTGTAGAAGCACGTCGGTTGGTCTACTGGTCCTGCCACATTTTTGCTGGAAGAAGGCTTAACTTCCACCTGACCATTCCCAGGCTCAACCATAATTTCTAACCCATCAGCGACCCTTATGTCTCTGCTGCTGCTGGTCAAGACCATTTCTTCTCCTCATACCACCCCACCAATGTGCAGGCTGGAGGTGCACAAGAAGTTGGGAGGAGACACAGCTGGGACAGCTGACCCCAACTAACCAGAGGAATATTCCATACCATATGACATTGTGCTCAGCATATAAAGCTGGGGGAAGAAGAAGGAAGGGGGGAAAGTTCAGAGTAATGGTGTTTGTCTTCCCAGGTGACAAATGCGTGTGGTGAAGCCCTGTTTTCCTGAGGGTGGCTGGGCACCTGCCTGCTGATGGGAAGTGGAGAATGAGTTCCTTGTTTTGCTTTGCTTGCGTGTGTAGCTTTGTTTCCCTATTGGACTGTCTTTGTCTCAACCCATGATTTTTCTTGCTTTTGCTCTTCTGATTCTCTCCCTCATCGCAACACAGGGAGAGTGGGCAAGTAGCTGTGTGGTGCTTGATTGTCGGCTGGAGTTAAACCATGACACAAGGTAAAATTTGGAAACTATTTATGACAATATAAAATGAAAATGCTTGAACATCGTAGAACAGAAAGAGTAATTCATGTCTCAGGTGAAATAAAACAGGGTGAAAATATGTGTTGTACTTAGACATTACTTTGCAGATAAACTCTAAAGAAATTATGTTAACGTGCCTCATTCATCTTCCAGCCTAAGCATTTAGTACTTGAAAAGAAATATAAAAATCAGAGGCTAAATATGGAAGAATGTTTAGCATGTATTATTTGTTGTGATTCATGAAAAAACAATTGCCAAGATAACTTGAAGCCATTTCAACTGAAATGCAGACTCCACTCCTTTCTTTTTTCTCACTAACTGGCACAGTGAGGCATCATAGCAAACTGGCTGTACATAACAGCCAGATTGCTATTAGATAGAGCAAACACTGCCCAAATGTTTTCCTTTTTTTTTTTTTCTCCTTCTCCGTTTCTATCTATTCAGGCATTTGAATTTCACAGGGCATGACAGAGACATTGTTAGACCTATCTACAAAATCAATTAGAGAAGCTAATCAGTGGACTTTTCAGCTCTTTTTGACTGATATATGTATGCACTTGCTCTTCTGCTCTACAAAAAATTTGTGGACATTTTTTTTATTTCAAGATTTGTAGTTTCCGCAGGTTTTTGAGTTGCATGAAACTCAACTCACAGGTTTTCGAGTTGCATGAAACACCTTGTTCAAGATGATTTGCTATCTGCAAATATTTGAAAGGAAAACCTCTTCAAATTAGACTGCCAAAAGAAAAAAGTACAACAGTTCTGTATGGAATAAATCATCGTAATATCACTGTAAAGTGAAGATTACTGAAAAAGTTATTTTAATTAAAATCCAATCTATTTATTTTCCTTAATTACTTAGGCAAAATAATTAGGAGTTGGATCAGCAGCAACCTTCATACACAAAGCAATGCAGTAGTAAGTTATCATAAAAATCAGAACTCAATAATTAAGGAGGAGACAGCTTAATAACTAACCTTTTTTATCACTGTATCTTTTCCTTCAATTTTTTGCTTTGTTTCTTCTTGGATGCTCAGTTCCTTCTGGAATTGAGGGAATAGGGAATACTTACCTGTGTATTCTACTAAATTTTTCATTGTAAAATAAATTTTTAAATTCTTTTTTTTATAACGTATTCAACTTAGTGATGACAAAATCATTACAGCGTGATGGTGGTAGTTATAAAAATATATAAGAAAGAAACCTTAAACAATAAATATTTATCAATAGCTGTGATAACTGTACAAAATCCACATTTGAGGTATGCTTTGTCATTCATTTAACAGGGCAAGCCTTCTGTTTCAAAAGCTTTCCTCTAATCCTTAGCACTTTGTAAAAGAACATAGAAATCAATTCCATCTGTGACTAAGTGGGAAGTAAACATGCTGCATATTTTCATCTGTCTGAACATGACCTATATCACTTTGCAGGTATAAAAGAAACCTTTAAAGGTGGGAATTGGGTAGTACAGAGTTATTGGGAAGTGTATGGTGAGTGACAACTTCTTTCTATATCCACGTGTCGTGTTTGAAATTGATGTCTTGGCAAATGCAAACTGAATTGGCAGCAGCTGAGGGGGAGAGTGAAAAGAAATTAAACTTATTTTCCTCCATGGGAATTGAAACAATACAAGTTGTAAACAACTGCTTGTTTCAAATGTATCTTTTAATGAACCTATGTAATTAGAAACACTAAATCATTGTTACTTGAAGGAGCTTGGTATTAAGGGACCATGTGCAGTGAGGCTTGCTTTAAGCAAACATATGTGATTCAAAGGCAGAACACATGCACAGGTTTTCAGGATGGGTGTTGATACCCTTTATCATGTTTCTCTGATTTACTTTGTTGTATGACTATTTACCGTTCCCAGAAAAGGTTTGCATTGTAAATTAATTGTAAAATCCTCCTTTTTCTTCATTTACCCCCATACTTAATTACATAATATTTCAATTAGTCAACTAGTTATGGTTTCCTTATCATTGCACTAATGTTGTGTAATTGTACTAATTTTCAGGATGTCACATACGAACTAGATGATCTTTAAGGTCCCTTCCAACCTACACCATTCTATGATTCTATGATAGTACTTGGGTTGCTAGTAACATTTTAGATTAAAACTGAAACTATTTTGAAGGTCATTTATTATAATTATTGGTGCTGTTTGGTGATATCTTGTGGCTCACTCATTTTGGATGGTGAAGCTGTGTGACTCATTGTCACGAGCTGTTAAAACACCGGTGCTCAAGACTTCTGTTGTTTAACAAGCTTTACATTAATCAACCATCAAAAAACTTAATGTGTGCCCATATAAGCCTCACGTACACATCGTTATGAGGTCATTATGGAGCTAAGGAGTAGATTTTTACAACAGATAATTGAAATTTAGTTATCCAGTAGCATAGTCTCAGATTTATTTTAGTGTAAAGAAACCTAAAATTTTAAATTATATTTCTTGGCAGTACACATTTCAAATATTAACAAAAATATGCTGATACTCTTAATGAATTTTCTTCAAATTACCAATGTAACCAGTAGGTAAAAATATTTACTAAGATTACACAGGTGTGATTACAAAGTCACTATGTTATATAGTTATGGGACAGTGTCTGAGAAGACAAGCTGCACATATTTGCACAGATTGAACTCTACAAAATTTGTTTCACAAAAGCAGCAAGTAATATTCAGATTATCAGATTTACTATCCATTTGTTTAAACAGAAAGCTAAAAGATCATTTTAAATATCAAAGAGTGGTAATGAATTAGTGGGGAAAGAAACTGCAGTTAGTGTATTAAAAGGAGAAAAATAGCCATGGTCATTTTTTCTATGGAAAAAAAAAAGATACAAAATATATTTATTGATTAATGTCGAAGAATTTCACTGCATCTTAAAGAATACCAATATTTATCATAAAGTAACAGAAAGAGAAAAACAGCACAGCTTTCTTTCCTCGTAATTCTGAATTACTCCAAATACATTTCTCTCAGTAAATATTAAATATAGACTTACAAAACTTTGTTACAAAGAAAATGGTGTCTCTGCACCAAACTATTGTCTGTGATCCCTATTCCAAAGACATTAACCAAACCTATAATATCCCAGCTCTGATAGAAGATTACAAGTAGAACAAAAGATTGAATGAAGTAATACTGCATTCATACTTCAACCTTCAAAGAATTTAATCTTCCTCCATAATATTCTATTCCTCCTTTTTTCGTTATTTTTTTTAACAGAATTTCCTCAAACTGGAAGATTTAACATGAAATTCAAACTCTTTAGGGAAAAAGCAGATAAATAGGGCCTGGAGCAGTAATTAAAACATGGAAACTTTAATCTTGGAGTTTAAATTACTTAATTATGGAAAATAAGTGACATTTTTCACGAAGAACTAACATTTGGATAAGCAAATGGTAGTTTTCTTATAGTCATATTATTAGCTACCTTTTCCTTTATTTCCCTGCATAAACTGGCTTCCAAGACCTAAAAATGGGCCTTATGACCATTTAGCATTAATCTAGTCGAAGTCACATGATTATCAACATCTGATGTGAATCAGCTTCTTTGTATTCTGGCAAACTACAGTGGGAATGGATGAATTATGTAATGACAGCTGATAGCAAAGACTGCAAATATGTCCTGGATATACAAAATGAAAGATCATATTCCCTTTATGTGTGGATATAATATCTCATAATGTAATTTATCACTATTACAGTCCTACTTTAGATATATAACTCCTTAATAAGGCATTTAAGATCTGACACTAAGTACTCTATGAAAAGACAAAATAATGTATGTTTTAAGTTTATAAAAATGCAGATGTGATCACAATTCTGCTGAAGCACCCGCCTGAAAAGTATCACTTGGGTAGAATAGAATCAGCAACATCTGTCATGTAACCTAAGCATTAGCCAAATACTCACTTTAGATAACGAATGCTTTTTTAAGTGTATCTCCTAGTCATCCCACCTATTTTGCTGCTGGTAATCACAGAGTGATCCTAGTGAGCAGACACTGGAGTCCTTTTAACCAAACTGGAGGAGTTAATTTTATTCACTCCAGCTGTTGGACATTCAGTACAGAAGACTACTTCTGAAGGCTTCAGTCTGCGACATTGCTTACAAATGTAAAATTAGCCGTGCTTTACTGGGAGAGTGATTGGTTTCTCTGACCATGTGACAGAGCCTGACTTGCCCATGATGTTACACATCAGCACTGATGCATCATGTCCTGAACAGAACTGATGGTCTCCTGAGTAATAACTTTATTCGAGATATATTTGTCTATCTGTCTGCCTGACCATCTATTTGTCTATTGTCTATATAGAACTCAAAGGGTATTCAGAATGAATAAATCAGTTGTCCATCTTGCCTTCTCCTTCTAAATTGTCCTGACTACTCATTGTCAGTGGCACAATCCCTTTCCCTCTGCTATGAAATGCTCCTGAACTAAATGGACCTGGAAGAGTTGCATATGTCTGTCTTTCTCAGCAATGACTGCTGTTGCTTTTGCACAGATCATAGAATCAAATTCAAATACATGTGCAGAGCTAAAGATGATACAACTCCTTTTTTCTTACTTTGGGAAGAGATTTTATTTAAACCCTCTTTCCAGTTTTGTGCATTTGTGTTTTGTAGGTTTAACAAGGTCTATGTAAGTGGTATCATAATGAAAACTCACATAGCATCTGGCCAACATAGCAAGATAAAACATTACAGCAGCTTCCATGTGTGCTATTACAGTCTGTCACATGATCAAGGATCAGTTAGAGATCCACATTGTGTTATTTCATGATAAATTACACCTAAAATGGCTAGTCTAATATAAGAGATAAAGCTCTAAATTCAAGGGGAAAGAAAGAAATAACAAACAGTTCAGGAGTTATGTGCTTATGCAATGTATGTAGTGCCTATATTGGAAAAATGATAGTCAAGGTGATAACAACAACCTTCATTTGACATAGGATTCTGGAAAATCTTAAGATGGCTGTTGAAAGAAAACATTAATTACATAGGTGGAGGAAAGAGAAAGTGGGCAAAAACAAATCTAGAATTTGTGTAAATCAAGCCACAACTGACAAATCTGATGTTCTTAAAAAAAAACATAACTGAAATCTGTAGGTTAAGAGTTGTCAGGGGACTGTTTATTAAAAATAATTCTGTTTAATGTTTTCATTGAATAATTCTGTTTAATGCTTTCATTGAAACGGATTTTAGTAAAATCCATAATGATGCAAATTATTGTCAGACTGGCAATGTACCAAAGCAGACCACATCAAACACAAGAATTTGAGTAGTCAGCCGTATTATCATATTCCATTTCACTAGTGCTAGTTCAAAAGAAAACTCTTACACAGAAGTGACTAATAAGAGATTTTCCTCAACCTTGGGACTCCATAAATGGAGGTAGAAGAGATAGGTGGGAACCTACGTGTACAACCACCGAATGACTATCACAATTGAGGACATGGTGAAAGAAGTCTCTTTTGTATGATAATAACAGTAAAAATTTTGGACACATAATTTTTTATAGTATTCTTAGCTCTTCCCTTTTTAAATCTTGTATGAATTATGTGCAACCAAGTTGATCTCTTGAGGGAAAAATAAAAAGTAAAATTTAATGAATTATTCTAAAATGCCAAAAAGAAAAGACATGCTGGAAACATTTTATATAGTTTTATTGAATATAGTTGACTGCTGCTATCAAGCTGACTTTTTCATCATTTGCATGCCTAGGAAATATATTATAGAAATACGTATTTTAAAGGTGAAAAATTAGTTCCAATTTTGCAAATGTACATATTTTTAGCATAGTAAATATGCAACTGAATGAAACTGTTCATATGTGTGTGTAGCAGTTCACAAATTAACATAAAGCCTTTGTTCTTCGCTATTATCATGCATTTACCTGTGTTTTCATTTCAGTAAAAATTAAATTCCTGGTAAATTAAAAACTTGTCAGTCAAGGAAATAGTTCAAAATTACAGGTTTACATCTGTTTTGGGGAATTGTATTTTTTTTCCTTCACTTTCTACAGATTGCAGTCTGTGCTGCACAAACACTCAACACAATTAACTTTGGGAACTGGATTTATTTTGCTTGTGCAAACTTTCATTGATGATAAAAGCTGAAGATTGCAAAGTTGTTTCAGACGACTGGTCTTTCTATTTTCAGTGTCTGGCCAATTTGTGCCCTTTCTCTTGGTGATAAGTATCAGTAGCCCATGCTGTTTCCTTTGTCTTGCTAGAACCCAAATCCATGATGTTGTCTTGGATGTAGTTTAAGCAATTTGAGAATATATGCTGAGCACAAAGAGTCAGTTCACTCTTTGTTAATTTGGGGTTGGTTTTTAAGGGGAGTGGTATTTTGTTGTTTTGGGTTTTTTTGTTTTTTGGTTTTTTTTTAGAGAAAGGAATTAATTCCAGCAAAATTTAGTGACCAATAAAGTGAAAACCAAAACCAATTAAGCCACATGGCACCTTTTTGAAAGGACAATTTTCAGATGCATAGTTTTAATTTATTTCCTGAGCTTGTATCTCCTGTAACTTTAATTGAAAACTTCTTGTGAGAGTTTCTCTTTTCTAACCAACTTTTTTCTTCTATATAATATGAAATGTCTTGGGGGTTTGTTTGGTTTTTTGGTTTTTTATGAGGTTCATTGCATATTAATGAAGAATGAATCTGTATCTCTATTGGAATTTTGTGTTCAGAGTCTAATAAGTATCATGTACTGAAGGCACAGTGATTAGTGCATTCATCCTGAGCAATAAATTGTGGCCATTCTATTCAATTAGGAATTATCCAGTTATTTCTCATTAAACTTTCTTTCTTTTTCATTTGATGTCATTGTTTGTACATCCTGAATTTTACCTCAGAACCATTCTAAATATGATTCCACCTCAGTAAGAGAATTTCATACCTGGAAAGCTATAAAATCTTTTGCTTCCTCTCTTTTTCTTCCTTTTTTTTTCTTTTCCTGCTATTATACTAGTGAAAAATACAAAATCACTTAATTAAAATATAAACATTTTTAAAGCACTTTGCAAAATATGTAAATATAAACTGGCTAGCACATGCAGTGAATAAATACAATTAATCTGGATACTTGGTATATTTTGATGCATAAATTTAATATATGTAGTAGAGAATTTTATCCATGTAAAAAACATTGATGGAAGTTGGCTATAACGTGAAACTTATGAAACAGTGTGCTATGCACCAATATACCAGCAGGGCCATTAACATTTTGTTAGCTTGTTAAATATCTTACACATAAATAAACAATTAAGATTGAAAGAATGGAAGGTTCATTTCTGAGGTTCATCCATGAAGTAAGGAATGTTTGATAAAAACAAACAGCAAAACTGGAAGAAATGCACTGAAATTAGAAAAAAGTCATTATGGAAATGCTTCAAAAATGTTGTTAACTCGTAACAGTTCAGAACTGTGGAATATGAAATAAGATGGTTAATAACGCTGAAAATGTTACTGGACTGGCAATAGGTATTATTTCTATTTTCTCACTCTTCTTTAGCTATCAACTCATTATAACAATGGGATATTTTTCTAAGGGATCAATCAGAATTCTTGGAAACAGGGATTCCTGAGTTGTCTCCTTTGCTCTAGTTTTGATACCTTCTGTAATGTATGTTTCAATATCTTTACATTTATTGTGAGATACAGTTAATATTTGTATAACTTTTCAAGCACTTCTGAGGTAGGTATAAAAACTGCTTATATAATATTAGACTGTGGTATACATATGGTTTTGGAGAATGTTCTCCTGAATGCATGTGCATTTGCTATCTAGAAAGCTCAAACAACACCAAAATTACAGTCATCAGTGCATTACCAAGCTAATGATTATGGTCTGTTTCCTGTTGGAAACAGGAATGCCATTTTAATGAAATGTTTCTATGAAAGTATGCTTGGTTTGCATAATCCAGTTGCAACTGTTGTGATTGGTATTATCCCTTGTTTATAGTATACATCTCAGCTTGCATCTGGGTAGACTGGAAATAATTATTGTCTTTTGCTTTGATGTTTTCAAAGATGAAGAAGAATTTTGCACTCTTGCAAAGAGTGCTGATAAAGAATTTCACAGCTAGTAGTAGTGTTAATTTAAGCAAATTATGAGTTCATTGACCTGCCTTGGCTCTAATTTACCTCACATAACTCGAATCATAAAAATCTAACTCTCCTGCACATCTCATTTGGGAAAGTCATTCTTGCATAAACCTTCACACAGTGATCAATCAGATATGGTGATCTACCAAAAAGCAAGAGGAAAAGAGTGTTTCTCTGACCATAATCCCATTATGCTATTTTAATTTATTTTCTGAGAGAAAAAAAATAATCAAATGCAAAACTAAGAAATATTTATACTGAAAGCATGAAATTATAAACAAAAATTATTAACTCAGTTTAGAATGTAAGATTGTCATCCCTGCAGCTGTCTTGATAGGACAAGCACTTCCTGCTGCCTGTATGCATGATTGTCAAAAGCAGTAAAATACTACAGAGGGGAAGATAAGAACAGCAAGGTCAGGCAGATCAAAGACATTGGTTTTACTGTTCCTTGGGAGTGGAGGGGTTATTGTTAGAAAGAATCCAAAAAACTTAAAGCATAAACCACTTACTATTCCCTTTATGCCTATTTAATAGGATCCTGCACACATATGAATCAGCTTGAAGCCCTTGAAGTGGCCCTGGTTAGAAGGACTTAATCTGAATTAAAGAAAATACTAGCTCTTGTTCAGGCTAGATTCTTGTTTGCTTACTCAGAAGTGTGTTTTCTGTACATTTTTTTCTTAAAGTATGTTACGTTCAGCCATCCTACCTGAACTTCTAAGTAATACAGTCCTCAAGAGGCAGTGAAATGAATAATTTTGTTATCAATTATTTCATCAAAACAAAGTATTTCATGTACATCAGAATTAAATTTAAGATTTTTTCTTTTTTTAAGAACACACTCAGAAAGGATTACTTGTTTAGAGTTAAAACAAGACTTTAAAGTGCTTTTTTTATGCGTGTGGACTTCTTCCATTCTTCAGACTATGAAGAACAGCTTGAAATTTCAGATTATGAAATTTCTTCAGTGCTAAGGGACTTATCTAATAGCCTTCCTTAACACCTAAACAAAACAAGCTGTCTTCTGCGCCAGAACTAAATCAGACTGAAAAGCATCTAGTGTTTTACTAACAAAACTAGTAGTTCATTTTACACTAGTAATATTCATAGCACAATAAATGGAACACCTACACATAAGGTTTCTATTTCTAGTCTAGAATCTGAGGTAAACTCCTAATTTATGCAAGACAAGCAAGAAAAACATTGTTTGAGAGGTAGTGAAGAAAAAGGCGGTTTTTGATATGAATCGTAATGATACCGAATCATACCCGTAATACCCACAAGATTAATTTTAAAAAGTTAAACAAATAAAATTTAAAGCCATGGTCTGCAGATGTTTATTACTTGTATGCTGAGCCAGAGCTCTGCTACAAAAATGACCCCTTTGTGTAACTACAGAAGAACAGGCATAATTATACTGCATATTTATTTTTCTGTCTTCTCATTGGCAACACATATTAGACGATCTTTTAGTTCAGGCCAATGCCCTCGTCTTTCCTCCCTCTCTGATATATATCTGATATATAATCAAATCCCTGCACAAGGAAATACTTCACTCCACTCAAAATACATGCTTCACATTTGTTCAGACGAGTTAATTTCTTTTAACAAACAGATATGTGTTTCTGTTTTTCTTTCCATAGCTGAAGTTTCCCACTCCATAAGGCATTAATGTCTTTATATTTCTTTTTTTCTACTTTAAAGCTAGGTTGTTGTCTTTCCTTTGTTGTTTTTTAAAAAGTATTTATTTATTTCCTTATTTTTCTTTTAATTTATGTATGTCTTTATTTGCATGAGGAGAAAAATAATTTGAGAATTTGAAGACAAATCCTGCAGTTTCAAAATGAGGTTGCTTTCACTTTAAACTTTACATATGGATTTACGGAGTTCACCAGTCCAGTTTTAAAAACTTTTCTGTTTTAAGAGCCACTTACAAAATAAACAGCTAACGTCTATTTTCTGATAAAATGACAGTACATCCTTAAAAAGATAATTTGTATGACAGAGTTCTATGTTGCAGATTGCACAAGTATAGCACCTTCTTAGCAGGTCAAATGTAAAATATTAACAAACAGCTGTTAGGATAAAGTTGTAGGAAACAATGTATGCCACAACACATTCCATTTGTGGTTTATGTTCAGGTACCTTACAGTGGGAAACTAAGAAACTCAAAGCATCACTGAAATATTCTGTCCGTGTTTTTTACACCATTCCTGGGATTCAAGAGCAAAGAACCCTGCTCACTCAGAACTCACAATTTTGACAGGATAGAAGACAGAAAACTCGTTTTCTGAATTTTAAAGACCGTCTCCTTCATCTCTAGTGCAGAAAAATCTGCCAAAAAAAAAAAGAATAGTCCTTTAAACTATGACTTTACATTCTGTTTTTAATTCTTTATGAATTCAGATGACTATGAGGACATACTTCTCACCAGATTTAGAAGGTGAAAGATAGAGCAACGAAGAAATAACCTGTTGAAATAAACATTCAGAAAAAAACCAACACATTTTCCCAGCTGTATCAAGGTAGTGGCCTGCACTGTAAATTAGTTTGCATTAGAATTAGAATTAGGTATGCAAACTGTGATATTAAAAGCAAGCAGAAGAGGGAATACCAATGTTTTTTTTTTGTTGTTTTTTTTTTTTTTTTAAGTACGACGGGAGTAAAGCAAAGTTACTGCTATAACTATATATAAAAAAATGCATATTTCTTTACTTTTCACAGTTTGAGAAGAAAGATCTTCCAAGACTGCCTAAGGCTGATCTTTGAAGTGTAAGACATAAAATCCAGTTGGTATGCAATAAGTGTTATAATGGTGAAGAGAGACTTAGTTGTTACTGTGCCTTTTAAAAATCGTTCACAACCTACAAAAAATCTGAAAAGTCAACATTGTTGTGAATAAGAAAAGTGAAATAGGGATGTACAAGTTAGGGGTAGCCTTGGGATGTGAAGGGGAACACAAAGAGCTTATTTAGGTACACCAATAGCAATGGCAAAGCCAGGGAATATGTGGGTCTGCTGCTGAATAGTTCAGGGGCCTATTGGCAAAGGACACAGAATAATCTTCGTCTTGGTCTTTACTGGTAAGACCATTCCTCAGGAATCCCAGAATGCTGAGGCCAGTGGGGAAGTCTGGAGTGAAAAAGACTTACCCTTGGTGGAGGAGGATCAGACTGGGAACCTTTGAAGAAACTGCACATAGCCAAATCGGGGGGATCTGATGGGTTGCACCGATCAGTGCTGAGAGAGCTAGCCATTGTCATTGCAAGACCACTCTTAATTATCTTTGAAAGGTCATAGCAACAGGGGAAGGTTTCTGAAGACTGGAAGAGATTGATACCACTGCAGAGAAGGGAAGGTTGGACTAGGTGATCTCCAGCAGTGTCTCCAACTTCACTTATGCTATGATTGTGTGATTCTACATTTCTTTGTGTAAGTGATTCCACTTAAGTTCTGTACAGTGGCATGCAGAAGTCTGAATTATTTAGCAGATGGATTCTTGTAAGTCCGGAGTGGTTAAAAGTTGCAGTACCCTCTAAGTGCAGTGATAAGTGAAGAGAAGGGAAGGGAAGGGACTGATGTCAAGCCATGATCTGTGTAAAATTCTGTATAGTTTTTTTATTGTCCCTTTAATATTTCATAGGCCTATATATAGCTGCTAAATTATTCAAACATGTTTGTTTTCCAGATCACAGTATGTCTTTTATGGAGGTTTTGTCAAAAGGACTGAAATGAGATCTACTGCCAGAAATTTGATACTGCATAAACATTAGACATCGTTGGTAAACCTATTCAAAACATTAAGGTAATTCTGTATTTTTAATCATTGCCAAGAACAGAATATTCTTGAGAAAGTGAGGATATATGCTTTCTTAAATTAAAAAAAAGTCTTCACATAACAAATCAAAAGCCTGAATTTCCTATTTTGAAGGTATGAAGATATTTGCTATATTGAATACTGTTACTTGTAATACTTCCTGACTTTTCCAGCTTTGTCTTACTGATGTTGCATTAAAAATGATGTCTTCTTTGAAATACACTCATCTTAAATTCTGCAGACAATCCTATGAGACAAAATAATGCTTTCTGAGCTAGTAAAGTTTAGTCCACTTTTGTATTTCAGTAACATGACTTAACAGATAGCATAAAAAATCATGCAGAGAGAGCTGCTCCGAATTTTTTTGTGAATGAAATTAAATGAACTCTTAGCACAAATTGTACTTAACAGCTGATACAGACACGCCAAGCAATGGAACATTTTATTTAGTTGATGAATTAATTTTGTGTGGAAAACTTTAGATTTGCTTATTAAAGATCTCGCTGAAATAAATTCGAGTTAGTTCTGTTGACTACAATGGACTGTGGATCTGGTCCACAACAATTTGCACTTCCAAATGAGTGCTATGAATGGTGGCAGATTAATTGCCAGGAGTACAAATGATACTGTGATAATGAGTATGTTTTTGTCTAGTTGAAAAGAAGCTTCAATCTGAGGTGCAGTAAAAGATTGCTGGTAATACCAATCCTACTTTCTGTCCTACTGGAACACTACTCAGTTACTTCTACATTATGCAATGCAGGTGCCTGCATATATGCCTGTATAGGCTCTGCAAATGATGCTGTGTTCTCCAACACTATTTTTCCATTGCCGGCAAACTTGCAGCTTTGTTTAAGAAGCCCTTTGTTTAAGAAGCCAAATTTTCATTGAATGGTCATTTTCAGGTTGCCTTTCTTAAACATCACAAATTCCTCAGTTAAAACTATGTAACAGAGCAATTCAGTTGCTCATCTTTGATAACTATCAACTACCCTTGCCCTTTATTTCACTTTCCAGGTTATTTGTTAGGTCCCTCAGGGGTAGCTGGCTTCCCTGACAAGTGGATAATATTAGCCTTTTTATACCTAATGCTGTGGAAGAGTATGTCTTACAAAACCCAATTGAAATATGTATAGGTATAGCCATAGCTTTAGGCATATGTGTGTGTATAGGCACAAAAAAAGTATATTTGTTGTATTTTATTGTATATATTTGTATATATGAGTTGCAAACATTAGGAAGCAAACTGCTCCAGAAACATTGCTTACGATTTGCTTTATGAGAGGTTTTCCCTGGTGTCATTCAGGAACCTACCACACACATTAGACTACTATAAGTAGCAGTAAATTTTCAGCTAGCCTTTAACATGCGTTGTTTGGCATTTATACAGGAGTCATATTTTGGATTAAAAAAAAAATTGATAGTCTGTCGTTGTCATCCTGAAACTTACAAAGCAGTGATAGTTTTCACCAACTGGGTGTCTGACTGTCTTCTAAAACCTCTCTTCTTCAGAGGAAATTATGAAGATTATAGTAGGATGTCTCTCAGGATTTACAGTATTCTTTAGAAAAAAATATTCTAAGTGTAGAAGCAGGGTATACTCAGTATAGCATGCCCTAACCAAAATACTGATTCTCCTTTCTAAGTTTTGCTTTTCCCTGCAAACATAATCTGAAATAATATATAAATTTAACTCTTTGGAGAGATGATTTTTGGACTTCAACAATATTTGTGTGTCACAGAAAATATATGTGAAAATATCAGCTGAAAGAGGAAGTTTACAACAAAGAAGCATTATAAGTACTACGTATTATTCAGTAATATCTAAAAAAAAAAAAGTAATGAAGTTAACAAAAAGTCAGTCAAAAGGAATTCTAGGAAAATGAACATAAAAGGAAGAAAAGAAGAACTGAATCATGCCCTAAACAAAATCATTATCTAAAGGCTTAGATGCTTTAAAGCTTCTGATTTTGTTGTTGCATTCCTTGGGACTCCCCAGTGAAGGAAAGAAATTGACAAATCAGAGGGGCTCAGGGGACACCACTGGGACAGTGGGGCTGGAGCACTCCCCCTGTGAGGAGAGGCTGTGGGGCCAGGGCTGGTTGAACCTGGATTAGAGACATCTCCCAATCCCATAACTGCACCTCAGTGTCTATGGGGAGAGAATGAAGGGGACAGGAATGGGCTCTTCTCAGTGGTATGGGATGAGAGATATGGGAGATAGTGTCATCAGTTAGAATGGAGCTAAGGTTAAAAAAGAAGAAATTCACCTTGAGGATAATTAAGCATTGAGGTAGGTTGTGGACCTTCTGTCCTTGGAAGTTTTTGAGACATGACCAGTCAAAACCCCATGCTTTTTACTCGGAATTAAATGTGCTCTGTGCAGGAAGTTTGTCCAGAGACCTCTGAAGCCCTTCCAACCACAGAAACTCAATTACCTTACCTCCTATGGGCTTATCTCTCTGGTCATTTTTTCTTACTCTCTGCCATCATTATTTTATGCTTCGTGCTGTCTATTTGAGTGAGGGCGCACTTTCATGACCACTCCTTCACACGGGCAATGCAATGCCACTAACAGGATCTGCAGATTAAATTTAATATAAATTATTTCTAAATAATACATAGAAATATGTTTAAATTTGTAAATAAATATATTATTTTTAAAAATAATTCAGCTGGGATATGTACATAAAAGAAAATCAAGAACTACTTGCTTCAGTGGGCTAGCTATGACAACTTTTACAGTACTGGTGAAAAACTGCCATTTTTTAAAATTATTGCAGTACTACATAAAATTTTATACTCTTCTTGTGTTTGATAATATAGCTGCAAAAAGCTAAATACATATCTGGTGAAAAATGGCTTTAATTTATATTTATTCATGAGGGAAATTGTCTCATATGCCATGTCCTTCATCATATATCAGAAAAAAAACATGATCAGATTTCTTTGTATTAATGACTTTCGTAATTCTTCCTATTTCGGTTTCACTTTGATATTAATTCAACTTTCTTGGAAGTATTTCTTAATCAGAAAGATTGTTATCTAAGGAGAAATATGTAAAAGGCAGCAAAAGGGATTTAAAGAGTGTTAAAAGTTTTATTACAGTCTAAAGCTAAGAAATATCTTTCCTTGATACTCTGCCGAGTCTTCCACTTTAAGTTCAAATTCTGTCAGATTTTACACCCATCCACACAAATTGTGTTTATGTATCATGACCATGAGTACCCTTTCAGACAAAATGTTATCAGGGCAAAAATAATTTTTTATAAGTATCACCAATTTGGAAATTTTCAATAGTTCT
Organism: Dromas ardeola; assembly: GCA_013398915.1. NCBI lineage: Eukaryota > Metazoa > Chordata > Aves > Charadriiformes > Dromadidae > Dromas > Dromas ardeola. The sequence continues at coordinate 16,351 of VYZM01024400.1, forward strand.
GTCTTTATGATAGAGGCTATCCACAGTAATTGAAAAGTACTTAGATGTTTAATTTTTTTAGTCTTGTTTAACAACCTTGCCCCCTATTTTTTTCTCTGATAGTAAAAATACAGATGTTCTGCAGTCCTCAGAAAAATCTGAGCAGACAGCAAAAGAGAGTTCTATAATTTGTTGTAAAAATATTTGGAAGTGGTGTGTGCATTTTGAAAACTGAGGTCTCAAATCAAAACTAAATATTTTTCCTTCGCATTTCATTCTTGTATTTCTTTTGAAAATTATGAAAATTATATGTAAGACAGATACTTTCTTGGTATGTGATGCGTCAAAAACATTGCATTTCACTGAAATATTAATTACCTTGCCAAAACACTAGCAGAGATGACGGGATGAATCAGACACATATTCTGAAATAAGAGTAACTGTATCACATGCGTTTTTTTTCAAAGTATTTTCCTTACTTTTTAATTATTATCATTGCTATTGTACACAGGAGAGAAAATTAAAAGGAACTAACAGTAAGGAAACAAACACATGAGTTCACGTGCATACACACACTTACATAAAATTTTACTTATATGTGAAAGCTCATAAATATCTATTCACACATTTGGATTTCTGCCTCATCTGCATGTAAATGTTGCTAAAGTTTTCACATCCTATATAATGTGGTATAGCCCTTGAAATATAGAGGTGTTTATAAAGATTCATGGAAAGTAAAATCAGATAAAACACTGTAAATATTCTTATGTCAATATAACATTTTCTACTGAAATATGCCAGCATTCTTCATAATATAAAATCATGCTCTAGTTGTGAAATTCAATCTGTCATGAAATCTTCCTCTAACAGGTCAAAAATTCCTGAGTTTATGACCTGTGTGTGTTATGACTTCAAGTGACAAATTAGGCTTTCAGATGAAAAATCAAATGGATCACACTGATTAGTTTTGTTTCATACTTGCATATTAAGAAAGCCTTTTTTAAATGAACATGTTCTAAGGAACTAAAGTGTTAGTGTTATATTTTATAATCAATAATCTCTGTTTAGAAAAACAACCCCCAAAAAAATGAACTGCTAAAAAAAGTTGCATTCCTACCACATTAACAACATAACAATTATGTTATGCAGTTTGATTAGGCTCTCCTCTCCCGTAAGTTGGCTTGGATACAGGTGTATAGGCAAATTAAGTATTCTGATGAGGCAGAATCTCCTCCTCTAGTACAGTCTTATGCTAGCTCTCCAACAAAAGTTTGACGTGGTCACTGTAATCCGAAAAGGAGAAGTCAGTGAAAAGTAGACTTCCCACTGCTGCAGAGTAATCGATCATGCCCTCCCTAAACTTCTGGTAGGTTTTCAGCACACTTGCTGTGGCAGCCAAAGCCGTTGTATTTACCTTGTTCAGCTGTCCGTCTGGATGGTGTTTTTATTCTTCTCCATGCACAGCTGTCTGGTGTTTCTTGCCCTGTACACATCGCAGCATATGCACACGTAGAACAATTCTGCTCTCAGAAAAGTATCTGTGAACAGAAATCTGAGATGTATGGGAACAGGAACAGAAACATGGTAGAGACTTCAAAACTGTGTTCAAAAGCCCTACAGCAGAATTCAACTTACCCACTTTAATTTGTCACAGGGAAACTGTTTGTAGTAAAGAGGTTAAAATAAATAGTTATGGGGCAAATGCCTTTAAAATCACCACTGACTCTAGGAGAGCCTCTTCAGCTGCTGATCTAACTACTGTGGTAGGGGGCTCTGAGGAAGTCTGTGTATTCATCACCTTCCTTGGTGGCATTTGGACCCTGATCACCCTACTGACACTGGGATTTGCTCTGTATCATGTTATAACAATTTCCAAGCACATTGGATCATAGGCATGCTCCTAGGTAAAAGGAATACCTGTAACTGCTACACCATTTTCAGAGTGATTTTTCATTAATTGCTATAAGGAGGGACTTTCTCTGTAGGCCTGGAAATCATGGTTTCAGAAAAGAAATCTGGTTTTAAAGCTTCCTCCAAATTCTTTATTGCCACTAATATTATTCTCACTAGTTTAAAACACCTTCAGGTATACATTTGTCATCCTTATACCTTTTTCTCAACAAGAGTGTTTTTGTGCAAAAAATCACCACCGTATAAGAATTTTCAGAATAAGAAATTGTTGTTGTGTAACCACAGAATAATCTGAGCTGGTAGGAACCACTGGTAGCCCCTGGTATGACCTTCTACAAGGCCATCTTAAACAAGCTTGCTTGGGGACAGTCAAGTTCCCAGCGCCTCTGAGGATGGAGATCCCATAGCCTCTCTGAGCAATCTATTTATTACTTCCTAGTTAATGTTTTTCCTCACTAAAAAGTTATTAACTGTCAGTATTTGGTCTCTTTATATTTCATTCTCTTGGGCACACAGTGCACCTCTTCAGTGCCTAGACACAGATACCAATTACTCTTTAAATACAGGAGAAGTAACATGAGAGAATTTTGCCCTCTTTTCCCTGAAAGCGAATACTGTGGTTTCTACTGCTGAGTTCTGTATCGTGACAGAAACCCCAAATCTCTCATTCCAGGCCATAGTCCCTGAAATTAGTAATTTTTTCTAAGATTAAGACATTCAATCAAAATATACATGGATCTTATATAATTAGATGTTCCAAGAAACACATTTTTCCTGAGAAAGGCATGACTCTATGCCAAGTTAATGTTACTTTAAATACTGAGTAACAGTCAGACTTGTCTGATGAGCTCTGTGCCACTGTCACTGGACTGTTGAAAGAAAGTAGTTGTCCTGTGGACTTCAATTGTCTGCTAGAGGAAGATACAGTCAGCTCAGGGTAAGATATTCTGTATTTGGGGTATATGCCATTGCTTCTGTGTTTTTGATAGCAGCTTACTTTACAATGCTTTCTCTGATTTTTTTCCTCCTGTAACCTTCCCTCTGCTACCCTGAACAAAGTTAACTAAAATACTTCCTCCTCACTTTTTAAACATATATAATTTTTGGTATTTCTACTTTATAGGACTCCCTTCCTTATTTAAATTTTTGCATTCAAACATCATCAGCATTTTTTTAATGCCTTGGTACCCAGACTTTTGCATGTCAAGATTTGACTAAATTATTTTGAACTTATTTCTTCCATATTTCTTTGCCCTCCCTTAAAAGATTTGCTCATAATGTTGCTCTTAAGGTGATCTTGTTTTCCTGCTTTTCTATTCACTTGATTCATATGATGAATCCATCACTTGTTTCTTGGCTTAAAGCATCAAGCTGCTTATTTTGATCTCAGCACTCTACATGTGCTTTCTATGACACATATCACAGATCTTCTTTTATCCCACTTCCCTCCGATTTTGTTTTTCAAATACTTTTTCTCTCCCTTTCCTCATTTGTTTGCCTTCTATTTTGTATTTTCAATTTGGCTAGCATGCACTATTTTTGCCTCTGAACATTTTCTATATAGAGAGTTGTTTGGTTTACGATAATTTTGTTTTTAATTTCAAAATAGGTTTTTGATAATTTGTGTAAGTAACATTCATTTACTTTTGACATGTCTTTTTTAACGTAAGGGGGCGTGGAGTGGGTTACATTTTAGATCTATAAAAAGGTTTAAATTTATCACCCTTTGGTAGACAAAGTATATATTCTTTTGATGATGTTGCTTTTCAAAAGTACTCTCAGGTAGTTTTGAGCTCATTTGTGAAAAGAGCTTATTTACAGTTTTAGTGTTTTCTACGTAAAGAGCTGCTGCCATTTTAGCTGTTCCTCCATTTTATTTTGCTGTTTAATAACCCACAAAACCCATCCATTGCCTTGTATATGTGGACGCCACAATCTCTAGTATTTTGCTTTTGGAGTATCTCTTAGAAGCAAGAGTGCCTTTCAAATTGTATGTGGAAAAGTAATTTCCTTTCAGATAGCAACACTTTTCTATTATCCAAAAGTAAATCAAAAGGCTTTTTGCAAACAGAAGGGTGGAATAAAAATTGATAAAAGGTTCCATCAAATTGGTCAGAGAACCTGCAGTTAAAACAACATGAAAAAGAGGAAAAATTGCTATTAATGATTGGGAGTCCCTGGTGACTGCCAGCTGAACAAAATCATGTTAAATAGCATCAGTGGTAACATCAAGAGATCTTACTGAACATAAATAGTTGGTCTGTCACCATAAACCTTTGACAGTGACATCTTTATAATATCTGGATAGAAATTCTTTTCATTGTTAGAAGCTTTTGGATTTTTAAAAAGTATTTTGATTACAAATGGGAATAGAAATTCAGTGCCTTTTTTGTGTTTTGAGGAAAACTGGAAAACAAATACTTTACAAGTGACAACTTTTAAGTAAAGTTATGTCTGGGAGCTTAAAGGATTCCCACAGCTCTCAGCTTTTTAGCTCCACTTACAGCTCCCCTGACAAGCCACACTATGAATTTCAGAAGCCCAGTTTTTCTCCTCTGACCAGTGGTTCTGAAGCACTGTAAGATTTTCAAGATGTCCATCCTTGTTTTTTCTGACTTTGTCACTGAAGTTCTAGTTGAATGTTTTCCTTCCTCAGATCCTTATTTCTTTTACTCAGCATTGTAGTTTTGTATCATATATATAACATATAATCACGTAACCCATATAATCATGCAACATACAGGTTTCAATATCAGTAACACAAATGGCAGTCTTTACTCTAAATGGAAGAGCTTCTTCTTTCTAACAGAACTGGACATTTTTGTTTTCACATTGTATTGTACATAAATTATATTTATCTATTTCTATTTAAACATTATACCACCTATATTTCTATCAAAACTTAAAAGCATTCTGCAGTGGCTAAGGGCCGAGAACACTGAAGCCTGGATTTTTAGTCTTTAGGCCTAAAAAAACCACCAACACCATATGTCTGGTTATGATGACAGTATGACAAAAACGCTTCCTTTGAAACCTCCAGTCTCTTAGGTTATGTCTAAATTACTTCCTGAGTGTTATATTATTCACGTTAGCAAGACAGCCAGTTAAGGACTGGAGAAATATAGTAGGTTAAAGAAAGTAGTTACTACTCAAGTAATTTTCAGAAATGATCTCCTTCTGCAGGATCTGGGGCAAGAACTGAATTTAGCAGGATGTTGACCCAGACTTCCTGTCTGTTAGCACAAAATCCAAGCCCATATCATGGCTCTGCATCACTTTAAAGTGATGAGAAACCCTCAACAAGGATGTAGCTTGTAACTACAAATGTGCAAGCTCTGCATTTCATCATTCATGACACTAAATATTTCTAAAGTTTGAAAGAAAGACAGATTTCCCAGTTTTTGCTTAAAACAGTGATTTCTACAGGCTTAAAGGTAATTAGACTTCGCTTCCAGACTCAGAAGGGTCTGAGAGTACTGAGTAAAGACTAGACTTGTAGACCAGGGGCAGGATTGAAGTGGAAGAGACTGTCTTTGAGACACTGTGTGAATTGAGAGAATGATTTTTTGCTTTATGAGGTTAACAAGTGTTTTTAAAGAAGGAATTTAAGAAGGATATTATTATCAGATCTTCCACTCTCCTCTTCCATTGTGGCTAACTCTACAGTCCCTCGTCATTCCATGCACTCTATTGTTCTTGTGTAGGTTGCTCTGCTTTCCAAACACGATTCCCCTCTTCAGCTGAATATATAAGCTTCTCCATAAAGACATAATTTTTACAGTGAAAATGAAAGAGATAAGATTATGAATTTTAACAGAATATTATATTTAAACTTCTTAACAGTATTAAGAAATGGTGAAAGATTTCAATATCATAGAATCATAGA
>VYZM01024405.1:3025-38408 GCA_013398915.1 Dromas ardeola
TAAGACCTGATTATGCCAAGGAATGGTATGCACAGAGGCTCTTGCTTATACTTATTGCTGTAACAACCAAGGTCAGCTAATTTTGTTATTTGCCCCACTGGAGGGTCAGAAATGGAAAAGTGTAGAGGGGTCGCACCTGCGGGGAGGACAGGTGACACAAAACTGACCAACAGGGTGTTCCAACCCATCTACATCATGCTCAGTACAAAGCTGAGGGATCAAAGGGTCAGCATCTTTTCTTCAATGGCTGGTGTCCAAGGAGGACCCTGTCTGCTCGTCTGCCTTTGATCCTGATCCAAGCGGTCCTGACTCCAGATCCAGAAACCAGTTCGTGTCCATCGCTGAGTCCAGTCTGGGACTTCCCCAGTCCCTGACGGTGATGTGATCGTCATCCTGGGAGCTTGATACAGTTTTATATATCTTGTATATATTTCATTATTTCCTTTTTATTTTATTAATATTTTCATTAAAGTAGTTTAGTTCCTTCTAAATTCATAAGTCTCTTTACCTCTCTCCCTCCTCTCTGGAGAGAGAGATGGGGGAGCGCATCTGTCATTCATCTCACTGGCCAGTCTGGCCCAAACGACAACATAACTAAAACAACAACAACAAAAAAAACCCCAACAAACCAAAACACGCACACCCCCAAAAAACTCCCAAACCAAAACCCACAAAGATAAAAAAACCTGCCAAACTCAAGAAAAACAAGTGCTGCCAAAAGTCTGATTGCTTGCCACCAACTGACCAGTGCCCAGTCAATCCCCAAGCAATTTCTGCTCTGGACAACATCCCTCCCTACCAAGTTTTATTGCTGAGCACAATGTCATATGGTCTGGGATGTCCCTCTGGTCAGTGGGGGATGGCTGTCCCGGCTGTGTCCCCTCCTAACTCCTTGTGCACCCCCAGGCTGCTCGCTGGTGGGATGGTGTGAGGAGCAGAAAAGGCCCTGACTCTCTGCAAGCGCTGCTCAGCAATAGCTAAACCATCCCTGTGTTATCAACACTGTTTCCATCACAAATCCACAGCACAGCCCCATGCCAGCTACTACGAAGAAATTTAACTCTATCCCAGCCAAAACCAGCACGCTGAGAAAGTTTTCCACTGCCAAGGAAGACCCCAGTGACATGGCATTTACTCAAGAGCCACCATTCCTTGTCTTCCGTGGGGATCTCCAGCTTGCCTGGTGTGGCCGCTTGGTCATGAGAGAGTCAACATTGCGTGACTGAGATCGGTTTTGTTTAAAATAAATGCCGCCTTCCCTTTCCTTCTGGTCTTGAGTTGAATTTTGTCATATTAATTTCCTACTGCACACAGTCAATGAACTACAAAATGGTCTCTAAATTTACAGTCTCTGCAACGAAGGAGGATAGCTGTTTGACCAGACTTATTTTCTGTGTAAGCCTATTTTAGTTCTTTGTTATTTGAATCTCGTAACAAACCTCCCAGTGTGGTGTTTCACACCAGTACCATGGCAACAAGCATATCATCATCCCACACACTTTCTCTGAATATAGGGACAACGTGAACATAATTCCAAAATTTCTGTGCTCCGAGGTCTCTTTTGAAGGACCATTAGCAGGCCAGCACCTTTCGGTCAACTCCTACTTACGCCTGGTTTCAGTTTTTAGGCCTGTAGACACTGAATACCTGATAGAAATAAACTTCCCCTTGGATTATAAGGGAGCTATGAAATGTGTCATTATCTTCATGCAAAACCAAGTTTTTGTCACTGTTTCTAAAGACAGAACGTAACCACCTTGACCACATCTCCACCCGTTGCAATTGGACCTTTGACCTACCAATGAGGTTATATCGCAGCTAGCAAGTATTGCAGCAAAATGCCTTAATATCTTCATCTGTGTGAAGCAGATTTTTGCAATCAACATCTGAAATCCCTTAGCAATTTTCTGCACTTTAATTTCTATTTCCTCTTCTTTCCACTTAAATATTTGCATTTTTTTTTTTTTAAGTGTCAGTATTTCATCACTCTCCTCAGTTTGTCAAAAAGCGAAAGCATTTCCTCTCTCGCTGTCATGGCTTTGTGTCTATCCGCTCAACTTTGTAAAAGTAAAATTACTGAAAAGACAACTGGGTCTACCTCAAACCAGGACAAACTTTTTTTTTTCTTAAAGCTTCCAGTTTTTACCAATTTATTTAATTAACAAGCTGAACAGATTTAGAATCATAGAATCATAGGGTTGGAAGGGACCTCTGGAGATCATCTAGTCCAACCCCCCTGCCAGAGCAGGGAGCATTTACTTTTTTTTTTTCTTTTTAATAAAATGTGAATTTCATTTTAGGGTTATCTCTTGCCAGCTGGTAACAAATATTGTCGAGTTTTGATCACTGGTTCCTAGACCAATGCACCAAAATCCACCATGTTAATTATTGAATTGTACTAATCCACTATCCAAACCGGCTGTGTGTTGTTAGATACAATATGCTTGTAGAAAACCATTGTAATGAGCATGTTTTACTATTGGCTGTGAGTCGTCTTCCCCCGTCTGTGCGCACGGCGAGTTAATCATCCAGTTCTGAGCTTTAACAACACAGCTCTCTGCCAACACATGGCCGCCTCATACTTCCCCAGCCGGTGCATTCCTTCGTTTCTATTTCGGTTTCTATGGTTCAGAATTATCGGTATCTCCAAAACAGGTAACAATCAACTTTAGTGTAGGGTGCCACCTCCCCCTGTTTTATCTTTCTCAAGTAAATGAGTGACTAAAAAAAACCAAACCCAGTCTCAAAATTACCCTAGGCACATTTGAATAAATTGTTTCAAGGCTTTATTATGTATTTTTCACAGTCTACTAGCACACTGTGATGAGAAAATAGTCAGCTGTTTCAAATTATGGATGCAGACCAAGGATCCAGCAGTGGTGATGATGACAGAAAAAAAATTTCAAGCAATCTGAAAAAAAAACCCCAAGAACAAACCCAAACCCTCAACAGGTTGCTGATGGATGACAGAGATTTTCTTTCTTCTCCCAGGCCTTTTAAAAGTCTAAATAGTTACATTGATGATTCGTCCATTTCATTAGACCAATTATAAAAGGCGTTCGTCCCCTTACGTGCCTTGTTATTGATTACGATGGTAAAGGTGGCTACTAAAGCTTCACTAAATGAGAGACAGCTCCGGACTCACCCTCCCCAAGCAACGTTCACAGAGTCTCAGAGTTACGTAATGTGCAATGAATCGAACGGTTTTGCATAACTAAGGTTCTTTTCTTACAGTTATCTGTACGCCCTTGGGAACTTCTTATCTCTTCCATGCCATTGAGAAAATCACGTTACTTAACAGCTGTATCGGAAGTTTCAGCTCTCTCTTGGTAATTGCACTAATAAAGTTGACTAGAGCAAAACAACGCAGCCAATTCCTGTTCAGACTTCTTCTGGGCTACAGGTTCTGTTTTTTCAAACACTAAATGCCAGCTGAAACTCGCTTATTCAGCAGTTACCAGCATTTTCTTGTGTATAGTCTGATAACTGTTCTAGACTGGTAGACATCTGGTTTTCCTCATACACTTGAAAAAAAAAAAACTGATGTCTCACTTTCATTAATTTGAAAATTATGTCTGTGTAAAGCTTGGTTAAATCTTATACCAATTCTAAAAATATGAAAGGGAAACTAAACTAATTAAAAAGGATATTTATTTTGGGACATGAGCCTGTATTAAAGATCTCAGCTGCAGTTCTGTCAATTTTGTTCACCATTTTCATGTCCCCCATCTTAATTTGTCAAGTCAAACATTCACATTTTGGGGAGTCTGATATCACAGTGACAAACATAGAAAGATTATACAGCACTAGCTACAAAAAACCACCATCCCAAGAAGCTCCATTTGCTGCTCAAGTATCCAGTGTCAATGAATCTTACAGGACAGAGAGACACAATTTTTTTTTTTTTTTTTTTTTTAAAAAGGCCATTAAAAACCAAGCGTGCATTAGCTGAATTCGTGCAGTATTGTTTTAAAGTGGATGCAACAAATCCGCAGTCTGTGGCTGCGTTATCTGGGGGAAGAAATAACAGACATGTCTACCCAAGACAGAGAGAAGATTCTCCATCCAGGTGTTGGCTTTGAAAGGTACCGTATCCCTTTAGCCACAACTGCACGGCTTTTAAAGTCGCCCAAGCCCTTAAACTTGATCAAAGTATTAGTTGAATCAGCCAACACATACAAAAAGAAAGATGGTCTAAGGATTCCCAGTGGAAGATTATTTACCTAAATCCCTTTGGCCTCCTCTCTTCTGTCTTTCCATCTATCCAATCTTTTATAGCATAATCCAAACAGCAAAACAGAACCAGGCAGCTAGCAAAGCCCTCGGTGCTTTTTCACCATTCCCCGCCATGTATCAATTAAGCAAGGTGTAGCATTCCCAAGGTACTTTACTAATATCAAATTACACCTTGTTCTTGCAGAAAAAAATAAAATTACAAGTTCTGCATGGAGAGAAGAAACCAAATCTCCTTAATAAGAAAATGCCAGTAAAACCCCTAGCATCTACTACAGCTAACTTGAAAGTGAAATACTGCCTAGTCACTAGATTTAAATTAATTATGTCAAGACCAAAAGATATTTAGAGTCTAAATGACTTTTAAATAACTCATCATACATTCAATATAACACTTCAGAAAGGAAAAAGGCACCATCAAAATATTTTAAAGGTGTTAAAATGGTCACTTCTGGATACAACTGAAGTTAGTCGTTATCTGCCTAATGTTTCCCATTTTTCTGCCCTTGTCCAAGAAGCCCCAGGTCCCCTGGTCTGAGCACAGTTAAATACAGAGTTTTTCAGTTCATGAAAAACACAGAACACTAGTTTTCCCAAACTTCACCAGATAGCCTTCATGACAGATAGTGACTTACATGTCTTCTATTTACTGAAAACAAGCCTTCTCACAAAGAAAACAAAGATAAAAGAAACCGGGTATTAGAAAAAAAGCATTCCTGACTTACTGGGCTTGGTGTTTTCATTAGGAACCAGGTTTATCTAAATACACTGTTTTATTTGAAACCATTCCATTTCATTAAATACTATTTTAAAAATATTTATAACATTATGGTCAGATTTAACATTATGTTTACCACGTCCAGCCTGAGAACTAACTGCAAAGACCCCCAAGACCACATCACAAGTTGCTATTGTATGTGTTAACTGTGGCAACAGTAAAATGCAGCATGCTCAGCATCTTGAAAAAAGAATTTTGTAGCACACGTACCAGAGAGGCCTGGTTTCCTGATTTGGCCATACACCCCCCCATCTCTGCTTGCCTTAAGCCCAACTTGCCTCCTCATTTCTGCAACTTTACCTCCTCTCCTCTGCAGCACATGTAGTTTTCTTTCCACAGTACACTACCTACACACAGTACTCTATAGGGCATACTATCATCTGGGGAAGGAAAGCCTTGTTATCACTGGTTTTGAGTTAAGCGGATGCTAATTTATTGGCCACACTGTGCATACTGATTGGCCAGCTGGAGAGCAAGTCATGTTCACGTCACAGTGCTTCCATAAGCAATGCTATCGATTTAAATCTATCACCTCTGTCAGACAACTTTTTTTAACATTGAATCATAGAATTAGTTCAGGTTGGAAGGGACCTTAAAGATCATCTAGTTCCCACCCCCCTGCCCTGGGCAGGGACACCTCCCACTAGACCAGGCTGCTCAAAGCCCCATCCAGCCTGGCCTTGAACACTTCCAGGGATGGGGCAGCCACAACTTCCCTGGGCAACCTGTTCCAGTGTCTCACTGCCCTCACAGTAAAGAATTTCTTCCTAATATCTAATCTAAATCTACCCTCTTTCAGTTTAAAACCGTTACCACTCATCCTATCTCTATACTCCCTGACAAACAGTCCCTCCCCATCTCTCCTGTCATCCCCCCTCAGGTACTGGGAGGCTGCTATAAGGTCTCCCTGGAGCCTTCTCTTCTCCAGGCTGAACAACCCCAACTCTCTCAGCCTGTCCTCACAGGAGAGGTGCTCCAGCCCTCTGAGCATCTTCGTGACCCTCCTCTGGACCCGCTCCAACAGGTCCATGTCGTTCTTATGTTGGGGGCCCCAGAGTTGGACACAGTACTCCAGGTGGGGTCTCCCATTAAGCATTTTCATTAAGCATGTAGAAACTCTTCAGCCAAATTTGGCAAAGATCAAGACCGGTCAACAGCTTCAAAATTTACTAGGCAGAACATCAAATTGTTGGATGAATAGACTGAATTGCATAAGCAGAATTTTCTTAAGGAATCAAGCTAAAAAAAAAAAATCATTAAAAAAATCCCCATATCTCATGGATATGTGAAAAACTTATATTATAATAATCACCTGAAAAATTAAACAAAACACTATAATATCTGTTGGTGAAGTATACAAAAAAGTTGTTCTCCCCAAATTTTCTTGAAACTGTGTCCGTATTACACATCTGCCCTGTACAAATGTTTAATGGATGTTGAAATTTTTAAAACTTCAAGATCCAATGCGGTATGATGACCCAGATCAGCCTAAATATTTTTAATAAGAAATAACGGAGAAATAGATTACAATACTGTGATACATAAAGGCAAAAACTATACAATTATTATACAGCATAGCCAGAAAAAAAATATGAGAAACCAAGGCAAGGTAGACAAGCAATTGTATTTAAACAGCTTGGCTTTAGCTAATTAATATCTATGTCCTTTCTCGTATAAGACACCACAAATGTGTTACAGCTACATACAGACATCGTTCCCTTAGACCATGGGCCACCCCTGTAAAATGTCCATAAAACACCCATTGAGTTAATTTAGGCCATGACTTTGGGCTCCATCTGGTTATGGTGGTCACTCAGGACCTTCTAATTCCTGACTACTGGCCCCAGTATGCCAGCACTGGAGAAGCCAGCTGGTAATTTGCTCACCCGGATGGTGGCTGGAATCTTTTTGCTTATCTCACAGCTCACTCAGGATCAGGTGGCTTCTGACTTGTTTATGATTTCTGTCTCTTCCCCCTCCTGTTCCTGTGACCGCTCTGCTGCAGAACAGGCTGCCTCTTCTGGTTCTCCCTCCTTCTCTTAGGGGAAGCTTCTTCCTCCCTTACTACACGAGTTGACTTCTGCTGCCATTCTTTCTTCTTAACTGTCGGGGTGACTGATATAGTTGAAGGTTGGGTCTCTGCTTTAGCCAGGGCTGTTTGTACGTCTTCAGATCCAGAGACCTTCTCTTCCTTCCTTGAAGGTGCTGAATAGCCCTTGTCAGGCATAGGCCAGGCCCCAGCACAGGGTGGCAAGTTGCGTCTCTGGCATAGCCAGGGCATCCGTTTTTCAAACATTCTATCACACATCAAGATCCTGCACCTGTCCGGGGGTGAACATCAGAGATGTTCATCAGCGATGACAGACCATCAGAGATGACAACCCTCCTAGGCACCTGCCCACATGTCCTGCTACCCATAACCATGCTGCCTCGGGACACATCCTTATGTGATATTCCAAAATAGTTGGTTAGCCTTAGGAAAAGCTGGAAACATATTCTTGAAACATGCTCACAGGAGTATTTTGGCTACCCAAGGACATTCAAGATACTGAAGAGTATTGTAAAAAGGGAGAAAACATCTACGCTGCAGGAAAAGAAGGAGAAGGTGCCGTTTTTCGTTTCATCCACCGATTGGCTTTTGGAGGAGAAAAGGGGAAAAGCGTAATTGCTAATTGTCTTCACGAGATGGTTCCTGAAGTAAAGGGAAGGTAACAATGCAGGACCCAAACACCAGATCAGGCTCAAGGCCAATGCTTTTATCATAGTTCTCCCAGGCAAAACACAACCAAGTGTCACACTGCACAGCACACGGCAAAATTCAAATACAGCCTTTAACAAGCTCTCAAATTCAACATACAAAAAAAAAAAAAAAAAGGAGAATGGCTATGATCAGATAAACCAGTGCCAAGAACAAGTAAATCAACATTGTGACCAGCAACTGTTAAACAGATAAAATAATTATAAGTTCCCCCTAACATGCTGTGGTCAAATCTGTTAACTCAAACTCTTCAAGCCCCACACTGGGTGCCAAAATGGACTGTTGTGGTATAACTTCACACAGTTGCCTGCTGACTCCCCCACAGTGAGACTGGGGAGAGAATCAAAAGAGTAAAAGTGAGGAAACTTGTGGGCTGAAATACAGTTTAATACATAAAAAAAAAGAATAAAAAAATAAGAAAGCAAAACAAACCCAAGCAAAAAATGATGAAAAAAACCCCCAATTACTTACCACCAGCCGACCAATGTCCAGCCAGTCCCTGAGCAACTCTTGGCCTGCCAAACTTTTTCCACAGTTTTTATTGCTGAGGACCATGCCATATGGTCTGGGATGTCCCTCTGGTCAGTTGGGGTCCTGGCTGCGTCCCCTCCCAACTCCTTGTGCATGCCCAGCCTGCGCACTGGTGGGGCAGTGTGAGGAGCAGAAAAGGCCTTGACGCTGTGCTCAGCAGTAGCTAAACCATCCCTGTGTTATCAACACTGTTTTCAGCACAAATCCAAAACATGGCCTATAGGAGCTACTGTGAAGAAAATTAACTCTATCCCAGCCAAAACCAGTACAGAGCCTAAGTCTTCATAAATAAAATAATCCATATTAGATACTTTATTTGCATATTGCGGAAGTGACAGCAGAAAAGGGAGGCTGGTACAGAATGACTTGTTCAGGAGGTAAACCCCAACAATTATAATCTTAGCACATCTAAACCCAAAACAATACATTAGAGGGTGTGTTCTCTCATACAAATGCATCATGGAAGATTATAAACAAAATGTCTGTAGACTTGGAGCTGAACATGTGCTAATCATTAATACTACCCTATGTAAATCTATGTCAACCTTTTGTCAACTACATTTCACTATTTTTCATAGGCCAACTTTCAGCAAGTAATCAAAAGTTACACATATATTTATATATATATATAAATATACATAGATACATATTCAATTATGAATACATACTACATTTATAGGTTGACTAGCAGATACAACTCTGTCAAATTGAGGTCTCGGTGCAAAAGGTGTTGTACAGCTGAAAGAAACTGTCAGTTCTGCTCCCAGGGCAAAGGGGAAATTAGAACAAGTTGTGTAATTACAGGAAGCCACCTTGATGTACACAATCTCTATTAATATATTGATATACAAATCTTCCTGAATGGCAAAACAACTTCACAGGAAATTTTCTCCTAATAACGAAATACCTTTTGAGACTCACTACAAGTGATACGTAATGAAGTATTCCTATACCCATTTGCACAAACGAACGAGAAAGTGAAAGCATATAGGGCAGAGGGGGAGAAAGGGAACTGTCTCTTATCACAGCATTATGGATTCACTGTCTAGAAGTATTTATCTGGGTACTGTCACGTGATGGAAAGTTTTGATGACTTCCTGGTATTAACTGTACTAGTGAGTAAAATCCTTTAGTTACCGTAACATGCTACTTGAGTCAAACGTGATGGATCCAAAACTGATCTCTTAACTAATAACCTAAATTCTCTTTATTGACAAAGAACATGAAATACATCCTAGAAGTGTCTCATCTCATTTTATATCTCATACTTAAGCTGCAAAAAGCCATTTTTTTGGATCAAGCTTTCATCTTTACCCAGTCTCAGGGACAAATCTAAAATAAAAATCAGAGCACACAGTGAGAAAAGTAACTACTTTTTTCCTTTTAATATAGATGTAGTACAGAATGTTTAATTACAGCAGGACAGTGGTTCCAGTTAAATAAAATTAAAAACCTTTCTTTTCCCCAAATATAAAATTACTAAATTAATGTCTTAAAAGAACAAGAATATGGAAAAAGCTTTAAATTATACCACCATTTACCACAGTAACCATGATCACCAATTACATACTCCATTGCTTTGGCAAAAAAGTTTTTTTTCTTTTAATAACTGCATATAAACCTAACTTAGCAAAGACTGTATACATCTTTATATTGCATTTATTTATATACAGGAATAAATGAACTGTAAAGTCTGCATATACTTGGAATGAGCAAATTTTCACAATAAACTGAAAGAAGAAGGGTAAGAGCTGGCATGGATATTAAAAAATGCTTAGAAATGTAATACATTTATGTACAGACTGTATGGACTGTATTAACAAACAATATGTACAGAACAATTTACTACTATTGATATTTTAGTGTAACTCAGTGTTCATTAATACAGACCTTTGGTTGTATTTAGTTGTTTAATAAGATCTAAGCTCACATACCTCCAAAATGCAACAAGGTATAAAATAAAGCACAACAATTTGCCAAATGGTACAAAAACTACTATTGTCAGTTCCATTAAACCCAAAAAACTAGTGTCTCTGTCTAGCCCCAAAATAGTTCTTGTACTTGGAATCAATCTCTATGTGCCATACACAAAAAGAACACCTGAATGTTACATATCTGCAAAATGACATCCCACAACACTTTTTTTTTTTTGTAATGTGCAATTCATTTTAATAATACTTTCTAATGAACAAGAGAAATTAACTTCAACTTTGTAATTTTCCAACACGCACCTCTGCAATGACATTGTGAATACTTTTAAACGTTACCAGCAAGATTAAAAAATATATGTGCGCTCCCTTACTCTAAAAGACTATTACCAGTAACTGCTATTTGCTAAGTGTGCCGAGACATTCGTATGAATTATGCAGCTTGCACGTGCCCAACATTTAGCTTCAAAATCATCCTGAGTTTGCACACAATGAAGCAAATCCACATACTTTTAAAAAACAAACAAACAAACAAACATACTTTCCTTTACAAAACAATCATGCAACTGAAGAAGAACTGGGCATCCCATGAACTGTTGTGCTTGTCGGAGTTCCACTTATGGCGTTGAAAATGTGTAGCGAATTAGGCATAACACTGGCCTTTTCTTCAACGGGAGTAATCTTAAAATGGAAAACATATATTTACCAAAATGTTACAAAATGACACAAACATTTAGAAAACAGCTAACCAATTTCATAATGTGCTGCTTAGCAACTCCACTTTTTAGTACTCTCTCAATTGCCCCAAACTTCTTCAGGGGGATGGTTACTCTTTTCAGCCATCCGCTATGATATTTAGGAGGGCAGTAGTTATTTGTCTGACATCAGTTCTCCTAATTTAGGTATTACACTGTTCTCTCTAGAGGAAGCTTAAAGAGATTCTCTCATTTCTCTTGTTAACTTTCAAAAGGAGTTTCACAAGGACAACAGACTTGCTTTTTGCTTCCCCCCGGCCTTTTTTTTTTCCGACTTAAAGGTATTTTTTGAGCATTTTTATCATAAGCTATTGAAGCACGAAAATACTTCATTCTTAACAGCTATAAATTTACTCATGCTAAGATTAGAAATACTGTAAAAAAAGGAATTTAATATAAAGATTAGACAAACTAAGAGCAGAAGTAAAGAAAACTAATTACCATCCCATCTGATCATATTGGCAAGCAGCAGAGGAGAAAAAGGAAAAATCTGTTAAGATTCTTTTCTATATTTTTCATAACAAAATTTTTGCAATTGTTTAAAATCCATGCTATTATAAGACAGCTAATAGGTTTTTTTCAATGACATTACAATAAACATTGTGAGAAGCTCTTTTTCCAAATACAGCAATAGGCAGACACATAAAGGTGACATTTTTAAAGACTTCAGTGAAGAGTATCATGATTCTAAGCCTTCAGGGGAGTGACCAATCTAATTCTTTTTAAAAAAAAAAAAACAACCCAACAACATAGCATGTTTTACTTACTTAAAACTAATTATATTTATTTAAAAAAACCACAGCTAATAGTACACATTACTGCAGTCAGGGCTGTACTTTCATATTCTGTTCACACTATCTTATCGGTATCAGTTGTTTGCCCCTCCTTCTCTTTGTTTACTTTTGGACAATGTGATTTAGTCCTGAAGTTTCAGGCATTACATGCTTTTTCTTACCATCAGTCTTTGGAAACTCACACACCTGAGCATTTTTTAAAACACACATATCCTGCATTGAGTACAAAGTATTCTTTCTTATGTGGAAACTGTCATTATATCCTTTTACTTTTTCCCGTGACAGGGGAATATTAATCGTTCATTTATCATCCATATCACTAAATTATTTGACCAAAACGTTTTCCTCTCTTTTCTGAAGGGGTCTTCTGTACAGCTAATTCTCCCAGATACCTTGTTCATCTTAATTAGCTGTCCAATCAGTGTCCAATCAGTTATCCTCCTTTCTAAAACCCTCCACTGCTTTCTGCTTTTCAATACATCACATCGAAACACAGTCAAACTGTCCAATTTCTGTCAGCTAAGCAATCTCTTTTCCTGTTCCAGGGACCTTTCAAAACTGTTTTTCTCTACACACATATCTGAAAGATACTGGTTTTTATTAAAAAAAACACCACGTGGATTCTGACAAAATGGTATCACTCCCTACAAACCTTGTTTCACAATATTCTTTGTCATTCATGGTTAAAAAAAGTTAGTTTTGTGGTAAGCTTTTCCCTGTGATAGTATAACAAAACAATAAGAGAATGAAAATAAAGCCTATACGCTTGCTGTATTCTTGTACTTCACCACAATTATACCATAGCACAGAGCTACTCATAGCACGGTACCTGACCAAACCACATCAGGAAATAATGGAGAGCAAGAAAGTGTGTGAAGTGAACTTCAGACATTTGACACATTTTTTAATAGAAAAATATCACCATAAAAGTTTTGGATACCATCTAAGCAAGGGTAGAATAAAGGTAAATCTTTCTTAAATAAGCCTATGACTATCTTTTTGAGCAAGTATTTATTGGATAGAGTAATTTAGAGATGTCAAAAAATAGTAAATGGATAAAGTCACTGTACATCTAAAGGATGCAATCCTGAAAAAGAGCTGGAAGATTAACAGCTTAAATGTCAGCTAGACTGAATGCCTCAGATAGGTCTCAAGTTTGACTTTTTCTGATAATTTGATTTCTGATAAAGCCTCCAGTATGGACAAGAGAAATTCATAGCTCCTCTTGTATCAACTGGTTATCCAGACGAGGATGCATTGGTCCTACATTAAGAAAAGTTGCTATTATGGTCATACGTCTCATAGACATGTGTGCTTGTAAGGTAAAATATTATCAGAACACACAGGTATTTCTTGTGGGCCAGAAATACAAGTCTTGATGGTTATGAACTATGAGCCACTCTACGGCTCTGGGAAAAGAGTATACAAATAGCAGTGGATGAAAGAAAAGGAACCTGAAGCAATGACGAATAAAAGTGTCAAGAAGGCAGGGATCAAGTGTGAACCTTCAGCCCTTCCTGCCCTCCTGGAAATAACATCCTTGCCTCTGAAGTCAGGAGACATTTCTATCATAGATCCCAGGTGCAAGGTCCAACATCTCACTCCACGAGAGTTTTTCTTTTTCCATATCTCCAGTTTGTCTGTAGTGGATTGTCCTCAAGAAAATTACAGCTATGTTCTGAATGCTAATATGTATAATTTCATTTCAGCACATACTTGTTCATGCATTATTTCAGAAAGCTCTTCTGTCATTTCTCTGTAGTTGGCTTTCATTTCTTCTTGATATTCCAACTGATCTTCCTTTATAAGTCGTTCATTTACACCCAGAGCATGACCACAAGCTTCAACAAATTGCCTGATTTAGATAAAACAATTAAAAAAAAAAATCTCCATCAGGAACACGAAATCCAAAAGACTAATTCAAAGTGACAACTTAAAGTATGTTTTTAATGCAGTCAAGATACTATCAAAGTTAAAAGTTTTTTTTTAAAAATTCTTGCAATATCAAATCTTGGAAAAAAAGACAATTTTTTTTCCCCAAAAACATACCTGAAAACTTCCTTTAGTAGCTTTACTTTATTGTCTGGATATCTTTTGGTGTTTGTGTCATCTAAGAAAGCTCTTGCGTATGCTAATGGACCAGCATTAACCTAAAAAGAAAAAGAATCATGAAAGAGTCAATTCTCTGACATACTGTCTTAGCAATAACAGGTATTAGAGGTGTCTGTCTGATTTGCTTTTCTAAGAGAACGCATTGATTTCAAAGAAGTTGGATTTATGAAATAAGAAAACTGCTGGAGTGGGAACATAAAAGCAGGAGAGGTCTCGACAGCATTCTATGAATCTGTCCGGGCACAAAGAAAACACTTTGACGATGAGGCAAATCAACTGCTGATATTGCTAATCTGTCATCTCTGTTTATGAAATTAGGGTGGGAAAATAAGGAAAATGAGCTAAATCTACTATTGTTTGATCTGTTCATCTATTGAAGACACTCTTCCAAGCTGAAAATTCTGCAATAATTAGCAGAAATTTAATTGCGCTATTATGGCAGCTACATGAAAAGTGGATTCAACTATTTCTGACTCATCCCTATTGTTCTTTTGTATTAACAGTAAGAGCCCCTCCCTTCTCATCCCAAATGCTAGCTTGACAACTTGATTTTCGACCTTGGTGCTTGGTTGTTTTGTTTTTTTCCCCTTTCCTCTTCAACATGACAACAGTTCATTTCAGAGGACTGTGTTTATCGTTCCTTTGATTTGAATCAGTTAAAAATAATAGAGCAGCACTTTTGTCAATGCGTTCTTAAGTCCCTTACCATATTGATTTGTACATGCTACAACTGCTTTATGTACCCTATTTGGGTGAATCTGATGGTTTCTTTATACATTTAGTTCTTGTTTGCCTTAGGCGAAACAAAATGTCGCACAATGAGATTTTCTGCTACTACCCTTCTCCTGTATTTTGGCACTCCCTCTTCACCTCCATAGGGATCTTACCAAAATACAAGAGCAGTAACGACCATGTTGAACCTAATGTGAGCAGACCTACGCCTACGCAAAATAGGTTAATTCCTCCTCATATAGGAAGTCACCATTTTATGGTAGTTTCAGCTTTACACCAAAACCTGGTGGGACTCAGATCACAGATTCCACAGGTGAACCTTTATCCTTTCCTGTAACTGTCCATGATCAATGTTTATATGAAATAACTGCAAACAGTGAGCATATTTCTAATTTAGGACATTATTGAGTATACAGAATAGAAACTAATGATGAAATGCTACTTATATATTTTTTCACTTGCTTCACAGAAGCAAGTGAAATAGCTGAATGGCAAAGTATATTGGTCTTACCTGAACACTGACACTTCCTTGTAGCTTCAGCTGCAATTTGATCATATCTACTTCAGCTGAAGAGCAAAGCTGCCTGAGTTCTGCAACTTTTTTACTCATTTCATCAATGGCTACTTCAATTGGGTTTAAATCAGTATGGTGCTGGTACATTACTGGAATGCGCTTTTTCACATATGGGAAACAATGTATAGCTATGGACAGAAACAAGTTTAATATAGTTAGAAAAAGGTTTTTGAATAAGGTGTGTTTTGATAGAATTTTATGCTATCAAATTAGTTGCCCAACTTAGTTGCTAATTAGTTGCCCAACTTAATAACATATTATGTAATCAGAAATACTACCAGATGTACAGGAAAACAAAATATTGTAAATGTAAATATGCATAGCTTTACTTGTATTACAGCAAAGAAAGATCATTGTCACTACTGCTACTAACAATAACCAAGAAATAAACCATTGGAACTTAATTCGTATGAGAACTGTAAAATGAATTCTTACCATCCATATAACTCAAAGAGGAGAGGAATCACAAATAGCAAAGCTGTATTTTCTATTTCCTGACAAGTATTAGCTACAGACAGCCGACATAAAAGTAATTTAAGTTGTTTTTACCACTATACTAAAACAGGGATACAGAAGCTCACACTTAACAGAGACAAAACACAAAATAGTCTTTTTCCAAGAACAAGGAAAGCTAGACTCCAGATTCACAATTCTTGAAGCTTAAGGAAAAAGAAGAAACCAGTATGAAAACCTACACTTGTTTAAAAATATGAAAAGTATTTTAGCTGATAGCTGTAAAGGATTTTAAGGAAGTGAAATGGAAAAATCCATACAGAACAGAATTAGACCATTTTGAATTAATGCTTCCAGTCAAAGTGCAACCTATTATTTCACAAATTCAAATTTACGTGTTATACAGAAACATTGCAAAACACACCATAACTTTTAATTATCTCCCTTAAAAGCATAATAAAATGTTTTGCACCAAAGAACTAAATATCTTTAAAGTTTGAGCCTATGGGGAGATAGATGGGCACTCTCTCTCTCTTTTCTAAAGCTAAGAAATGAGAAACTAAAGTACAGTGATTAGACCAAAGTCACAATGGAAGAGAGGTTGGAAATGAAACCAGAACCTGCCCTTCAGGCTCTTTTAGAGCTTGTAGCCAAAACAACTAACGCTGCATTTGATATGTTCAAAGACTGAAAGAATGCTGAAAGACCCCATACCCAAACCAGCAAGCATAGAGAGGTAAACACAGGGAAGGGGAAGGGTAAAGGGAGTGATGAGGACATTCCATTATTAAAAAAAAACAAACCAAAAAAACAAAATCAACCCACCCATCCACCCCCCCACACAAACAAACAACAAAAAAAAGACAGGTAGCTAGAACATAGTAAAATATAAGATTTACTCTTTTTCCAGTATTTAGTGGTTATGGAATCACACAATGTATTCTCAGATGGTCATTTATAAGTGTGTTGGCATATCACATTTTTCAGTATTACTTTGAAGTATGTGCTCCGTTTAAAAGGTTGTTTTGTCTAACAATGTTTTGATATACTTTGCAATCCTTGTCATCTCCAACAGCAATGCGTGAAACTTTCTATAGGATTTTTTTTCCTGACTAAATATACAACATATAGAAAAACCTAGTATCAAGAATTAAGAATAAAAAACAAAATAAAGGGTAGCTTTCTTTTAAAGGAAATTTCCATCCAGTCAGTACCTGTCAAAATAGTCCGTCGCTTACACTGTTCTTCTACTCCTCCTTGTCTTTTACCAGCTTGAGTGAAAGGCATCTCAAACATAAAACGACGAATGTTATGAGTCCTTTCAAAATCTGTTTTTCTTTCTTGCAATTCTTTTTCTTCAAAGTATGGAATTACATGTGTAACTTGAATATATGCATATTTTGAATCTAAATCCTTAGGATTTACCTTAAAAACATGACAAAAACCCAAACAGCTACATTGTGAATAAAGTGGATTTAACTGTAGTCACACAACTTCCAGAAATTAAATTTGTTCTCAACCTGTTAATTATTGAAAACACAGGAAACGTTAATGCTTCTCTGCATTCAGTTTTTAACTATTAGGAAGACAACACAGCTAGATGCAATACAACACGTTGTGGTTTAGTTTGTTTTTTAAAATTGGTATTTGCTATATGCAGAACTGCAAACAAAAATGCAATACAGAGTTTTACCCATGCTTAACACTGGAAGGCACAGAAACAGAAAAACACAAGAAACAAACACTTGTCCTCCATGATAGCTGATACAACAGTAGATTGGAGACCAAAAAATCCATTGATATAAAAAAGTTAATAATTAAAAATAAAATCCTACATGGTAAATACTTCAGATATCACCTTCAGTAGGCACTTCTCCCAATCTGTCTGTCTCAACTCTGACACCCTAGGAAGGTCCCAAACCATATACTGGTGAGAGAAGGGCAAATTGAAGGCTTCACTATTCAGTTCATTTTCTTTCTAGAACTGGATGAGTAAGAGTCTCATTGACTGGCAGATCTTTAATTTGGTAAAAGTGGCAACTAGTCTCCAGCACCAATAGATATGGCCTCTTAAGTCTTTGCCCAACAGGGTCCCTAAGCAGACCAAAGATTTTTATTTTTTGTAAATTCCACCAAACACAGGATAAAGAGGGCACCCTAAACCTGTGCATCTTTCTAAAAGTTGTTGCCTACCATTTTAGTCCCACATCAAATATTCATGTTATCTCTGCCTGTCTCTGAGCCATTTCACTTCTATAAACTAAGTGGGAAAAACAACAATGCAAATACACGCATGAAATCACCAGGCAAGTCCTGGAGCAAACTGGGAACGGACATAAGGTCTCTCTGCTGTTATCCATTTTTATTGGAAAATGTTGCTTGATTAATTCATTTTTTTTTAAATCTGGTGGGTTTTTTTAAGATTATTGGACTGGAACTTAAGTGGTAATTTATGTACCCATTCTAGTACAGCTGATAGAAAATGTTCCCTACAAACGCTGACAAACACATACATTATAATTAATTGTAAAGGACTCAGGAGAGTACACTGGAAGAGCTGTGAAAAACTGAGATTACAAAATAAAGCTCTTGCTTTCCATGGTGTGAAGTCTAGCCCTTGCCTAAGTCCTCTTCTCCTTTTAACATTCCAACATTGAAAAGCCCACCACTGCTGCACTTTCAAGCTGAGAAGCACAGAACTTTGTGATCTTACTGGTATAATCAAGGAACAGAAGAGACAGGAAATTATAATAAGAGAAAATCACCATAAAGTCTGAAGCCAAACAAAAGTTAAAAATTGGCTGAGGAAAGTAACAAAAGGAATACAGAGAGGCATCTTGCACGGTATGTGTTCTTCTCAGCGTACGGGATGCTGTAGCGCTTTTCAGTTCACCAGTTTTGGAGCCTTCAATTACAAAGGAAAGCATTTCCTATGACAAATCTAGGCTTTACTAGATGACTTCATGTGAACATTTTTTCTACAGTTTAAGCATTCATAAAATTGAAGAAGCTCAAGAGACATAGGCAAAGGATAACAAGAACAACTGATACAGAATTAAAGTGTTATTTACATGTGGTACTTGTCTCAGAAGAGGGGTTTGTTTCTTATTTCAGAAGAAAGTTTGGACTCTGCTCTGGAGGTGCAGAAAAGGGAAAAATTCCAAAGAATGACTGTGCATGAACTGGCAAGAAATATACCTAAAGATCACAAAGGAATATGATCATAATCTAAATTTGTTCTAAGACACAATTATTATTTTGAGAGGTAACATTATGAAAATTAAGCTTTTTGGTTGTTTGCAAAAGTAAACTTAATTGTAGAGGATATTTGTCCCATGCCCTTCAAACCAGCTGAGCTTTTAGACACAAATGTTTCTGTACCAAATGAGTAAAGGTCAGTGATCCCACAGTATTTCAAGAAGATTAATGGAAGTAATACATTCGAATTTTTTAGAAAGAATAAAAAAATCATACTTTGCCAGAATCCTGAATCATTTTGACATTTTCAGATCCAAATTTGTCAGAATAGAGTTTTTGGAGTCTTTGGGAAATTTCCGAGAGAGGCGTGAGTTTCGGCTCTTTATAGATATATTCCTTTCCATCTTCATCCTCAAAGAATCCCTGTTAAAAAAAAAACAAACAGTAATCATAATCTTGGAAAAAATCCATAGGGCAATGATTAAGATGAACATAATGTGTGTGGTTCAAAGCAAATATAAACACTTAACATTAGGATTCAAGCAAACGTAAATAAAGAGAAATTCAAATCTAAGTAAAAAAGGTTTCCTAAGAGCATTAAAAAAAAAGTCAGAAAAATGTAATTATCGACTACAGAACGAGTGAAAGAGAATGGAAACACACAGCTAAAATTTTAAAGATTTTTTTTAATTTTATGGTGTGCCAAGCCTTTAGATAACTTTTTTTTCACTTTTATTTAAAAGTGAACTTTCAGCACTGTTTCACTTGCCAAAACAGAAATTTTGTTGCCCAACAGAACCATCCGATTCACAAGTGAGTATTTTGGCAATGGTTTACATAGAAATAATCTGAAAATTTTCTTTATGTACTAATAAAAAATTAATTCTGGAAATGAAATTTAATTTATGTAAAAATCTTAATTTTATGGTGTACTATATTGGCATATACTTCTTTATTTTTATTACATAAAGCATTTGTTTTAAACCCATAACTAAATGCAGCGTAGAGTACGTGGAAAGTGAAACAGGTCATTGGTTTAAAACAAGCCATGTCTGAGTTCATGTTTGAAACCAGAAAATAAATATTTTTGTCATAAACGAAACGGACAAAATAGAAAAGCACAACATATCATGTATAAACACAGGCTAGATTGACAAAAATACCCACATCAAACTAAGGTGAAATGCAGTAGTTTTTACTGCATTGCTTGCTTTGTAAGCAGTTACTGTAATTACCTCAACATCTGTTTCACTGTCTGTAAACTGGTATTGCTATAAAGTTATAAAAGACAACAGAATACATGTAAAGTTATATTGCTTAGAGTATTTTACAATTCTCCATGCTCAGCTGAACAATTAGCAACTGGGCTATGCATGTAGAAAGTGTATTACTTGATACTGCGTGATACCATACTGATATATATGCATTCTAGACATATAGTAGAGGACATGAAGCTGTCCAATACACAGCCAGAACTTTTGTTTGAAGCATGCAATACTGATGCATAGAAAAGAGTGACTTGTTCTCTAAATGGAACTTAATGTTAATTTTTTAAATTGCAATGGCTATTAACGCATACCAATCTAAGAAGCAGCCTTGCAAACCACACTGTAGCACTACAGACATTAAGTCAATACATTGCTAAGAACTGACATTATAGAAAACTTACCGCTGCCTTAAGGTAGTAAATAAAAGAAGAAAAAGAAAAAAAAGCAAAAAATTTACTGAGGAAAATAGGGAAGAATTGTATTGGAATTGATAAATGTTTTAAACTAAATTATTGATGGTGTTTAATTATTTCTTACAGACCATATTTCTTGTGCTTTTTATGTCATGGTATCAATACAGATGATGAAATAGTATACCTTATAAAATGAGTTTTTCTTACTGCATAGAGCAGACAAATGAAAGTTAAATAATACTCACCTGTCCAAAGAACGCTACCCTGAAATAAGTTCCCAGCAGTCTC
Source organism: Dromas ardeola (assembly GCA_013398915.1). Classification (NCBI taxonomy): domain Eukaryota; kingdom Metazoa; phylum Chordata; class Aves; order Charadriiformes; family Dromadidae; genus Dromas; species Dromas ardeola. The sequence goes on from VYZM01024405.1 coordinate 23,841, forward strand.
TTGCCTGTATGCATAACTTCTGTTACTTTACTGTATGCTCGATGAAGAGTGTCATATAAATGAGCAAGCCTCTAAAAACAAAAGAAAACAATCACAGGGTAAAAGAATAATGTAAAACTTTCCTATCTTAAAGCAACAATTAATGATGTCCTTGTAGTTAATAACTAAATATATTGTTTTATTGAATACTAGTAATAGGTTTAGCACTTGTACTAGAATGAGAAAAACTTTTTAATTATTTAAAAATAAATCAAAATTTTAACACATGGATATTTCACTTACAATTGTAATACTCTTATTCTGTGAAGTGCAACGTGTCATACAGTTAGACTAAAAAAATTAGGATTTTTTTCTTGCGCAGTTTACTTATGATGAATTCAGTACCTCAAAATCTCTCCGTTTTTCATAAATGGGAATTATAAGTTTATATATGTCAGCAATGAGTTCATAGCGTTCTGCCTTCCAGAGTCCATCAGCACACTGCTCCAACAATTCCATCAGCACATCCTGGATTTGGATACACATTTGAAAAAGCAAAACAGTTCAGTAGTCGTGAAAAGGATGGCAAATAATTATACCAAAGTTCTTCCCAATGAAAAGGGAGATCCTGCCTCAAAACAAAATTATCTACACATAGAAATTTAAATTATTGTGGCAATCAAAAATTGCTAAAAGGAAACAAAACATAACAGAATGGTCTGAGTGTACACATGTACTCTTTGGATTTACCAGGAACAGCATTTTTCATTTTGATACTCCTGACCTCTTAAGTCTACAAATGAAACCTATGTGAGAACCCAAACTTGTCTTACCTTGTAAAATGTTTTTTCAAAGTGTTGGGTTTTTTTGGTTTTGCACAAAGAACATTATTTTTAAAAGGCAGATATATGAATACTTGTCTGTAATGGTTCTGAAGGAAAGTATCAAATAAATTACATCAACAATAAAACAAAAAGATACAATACAAAAATCTGTACTCAGAATAATTATCAAGGTACAACAGTGGAATTTTATATACTTGGCCCAGAGTGAAAAGATATATAACAACAGTTACAGAAGTTGAGAAATCCTAAAGGGTCAAAACAGAGTCACAAGCAAGAAAACACATTTGCTTTGTTGGATTTGATCCTAATACTCTGGTAGCAAAAAGATAGTTACTTAAGGTTATATACGAACCATGTTTACCTGTATGTTAAAATGGAAGCATATATTTTGCATTAGAGCAGTTACATCCTAATTATAAAGTCCCTTCCTTCAGTTTGTCATAACTCTTTATTTTCCTCTTCAATAAGCATAACAAAACTAAGATAACATTATTACTTTGCTCTATTTTTCATAAATTTAAAATTACCTGGCTAACTACATCAACTCAGTTATAACAAACAATTTTACAGGTATTATGGAACAGCTCACAGCTTCTGTGACAAAGCTGTCATATACTTGGTCACAACTTGAACATAACAGAACCACAGTGAAGAAGCCCATTCGCATCCACATACCCTAACAGATCTCAGGCCTCTTCAAACATGTCTGGAGCCCCAAGAACCTCCACAAGAATCCAAGACTAAGAGGTTCCAGAAGACATGATGTGTCTACTTCTTGAGACCTTCTGGTACCATTCTTACATTGTAGTGGTGAAGCCAGAAGCTGGAAATAACTCCTTTTATTCTTAGAAGGGATCCAATGATACTCTATTCCCTTCCTCCCTTTGGTAGAGGACTAAGACAGCATAGAGACATCACTAAGAAAAGCCAACTTTAATACTGAGAGAAAAAAAAAAAAAAAGACTGAAAAATTTTACACTTCTCCGTGTGCTGCAATGGTCCCTAAAACATCTCCTCCCTTCCCCCAGTCATTATGGGGTTGTATAGACTCGCCGCTATCTCCATCCTCAGCAACCAGGTGGTGAGAACTGAAAGACCAGTGTCAGTGCTGGACCACAAGGGCTGCCTACAACCACGTTTTTATGACACCAGAGGGCATCCAAATGCAGCAACGCAGTAAAATTTCATTTGCACACAGGAAAAAAATATAGAGAGCAAAAGCTTCATACGGGAGAGCTGACAGGAGGGAAGAAAAGAACACAACGTTTCTGGGCCATATATCTCAGTGCTTATCCATCCTCATGGGAAGAGTTTTTTTCCCCATATATCCAATCAGAGTTCTTGTAACCTGCGAGAACGGCCTCTTATTCTTTTATTGTGCACCTCTTAGAAGGGACTGGCATTTCCCCTAACCACCTCAGTATCTGCACTTTTTCCAGTTTGTTGATATCTCCCTTGATGTTGCGGGAGGCAGCACTGGACACAAAATTACTGATGTGGCACCACAGACGTCAAGCAGGAGGGGGAAAACCCACTTCCCTCCACTTCTTGACTCTATGCTCTTTCTAATACAGCCCAGCATGCAGTTGGCCTTCGTTGCTGCAAGGCTACACTGCTGATTCCCATCCAACTTCTTGTCCAGCAGAACTCCCAGGTCTTTCTTGCAGATCTCCTGCCCAGCCAGTCTGTCCCCAGCCCGTACTGAGACATCAGGTGATTTTTTCGCTGATGCAAGTCTTTGCACTTGTCCTTCTAGAACTTTTGAGAGGCTTCGGTGTTCCTTCAGTTCAAGGTCCCTCTAAATGGCAGCCCTGCTCCGCTAATGAAGATGTTCACCAGCAGCCTTCATGACCATACTTAAAGTATCTTGTATGTTTGGGTAAGTACCCATTTCTGTTTTTCATAAAGTGCTTTAATATACTGAATTACACCGCATGTTGATCACTTACAAGAGCTGTAATATTCTCTCAGCTGTGAAGCTGTTTCATTTACCAATCTGCAAGTTAGAATAATTGCTCTCACATAAAGTCATAGATAACAAGAGACCAGAAGAAAACACATAGGAAGGTAGAGACTGAGTTAGTGTCTGTGGTGGAGCTGTATTCCGGTAGAGTTTATTTTGAAAAAAAAACCCAAACCTGAATGAAATTGTTTCCAACCTTAATCTGCATGGAATCTGGCACTTGCCATAAGCCTGTTGGCCATAGCTCAGATGTCTCTCAGAGGGACTGCTTACAGCAAGGTCTAGCATGGAAAGGATATCAGGTTCCAGGCTTTTACCTTCCTATTTCTGATACCCAGAAGATTTCTAGTTCTGCAAGGAGAACTCGATGTGTACTGCTGAATAGGCTGTCTGGGTAAACAACTGTTTTAATAAAATACACACAGTAAGTTCCTTGAGGAGAAAAAGAAAACAACAAAATTTTGATTTTTCAATTGGCTAGTTTAGGAAACGTGTCTGAGTAACCCTGGCCTGAGAGAGAATTCTTTTAAAATGAGAATTAAACTGAGAATTTTAAAAATCTCAACTTTTAAAATAAGAAACTACATAAAGTCTTAAGACAAATTTCACTTAATTAGGAAGACTTTATATAAGTTGGAGAATATAAGATGACATTTTGCCCTTTTAGAAACATGGAGGGATCCCCCTGAGCCCCCATACTTGTAATTACTCTTTGGAGATTTAACTCTAAAGTAAGTAGCATCCAGGGAAATCCCAACTTTTAAGAAAGAAATTCCACATGACTCGTTACCACGTATAGGAAGAATTCCCATCAAAGCATCATTTTGCTCAGTAAAGTACAGATCGAAAGATATGTTTCTGCTTTTCTGATTTCTGTACCCAACTGATCTGTCATATGATTTTTTTTTTCTTAGAATAATATAGCTTTGCTTACATAAGAACGTACTGAGGAAACACTCCATATACCAATATGTTCCTATTCACGAAGCAACTAGACTACCTGTTTTGAAGTACTTCTGTAAAATACTAGTCATCTTAATTTCTCGATGATTTTTAGTCTACTAAAAACCTAACAGATCTTCCCTATTGTTACTCTTCCTGGGGTGAACTATACGAAGTTATCTGAAAAACAGTAACTTTTTTCAATATTTCATCAGTTAGAGTACTACATGGTTAAGTTTAAAAAGGGTTGCATGCAGGGGAAAAATGAAATTTGGCAAGGTTTGATCCTTTTGGAAGCTCCACAGGCTCATAATTTCACTCTTGGCTTACTTCTGTTCCATGGAAACACTGAGAGATGGAAATAAATTTGTGTAAGGTTCAATGACCCAGAAAAAGCAGTACCTCTTTTTGTAGCGACTGACTAATGAGAAAATTAATAAAGACATTCCAATTTAAAAAATACAAAAGAATTTATCTCTGACAAATGGTTTGTCAGGTAGACACCGACAAGAACTTCTAACAAGTTTCCATCAGCAGTAGTCACTAGAAACCCAACTCTTGGCTTGCTGAAAGCAGCTTACATTTTGCTTTGAGTAATATGCTAAATTCCATGCTGGATCAGGATAATCAGTGATTTAAAGAATATAGCACATACATTCAAAAAAGCAATTTGCTATTGTGTGTCTTCGGAAAGAAAAAGCACTATATTTCTCATTTCAAGTAATTCCAACTCCTGCCTTCCCAAGAAAAAGGCAAGTCAACAATGTTTGTCTTAAAACTCTAGAGCAAAGCAGTACCAGAACTGAGGAGTAAAACACAGGTACCCTAGCCCTAAACCCAGGCTTAAATCATTAAATCTTTCATCTGTTCCTCCTAAATCTGTTAGTATAGCCACAATTTGCACATTTAATAATTTTGTCATACACCTTTGCCATCTACCAACTAAAACACACACAAAATATTTTGATGTACAATTATGCATACACTCCAGGGATTTTTCCAACACAGCTGCTGCAAGTAGTGGTCTGTGTCTCCCTCCCCCACCTATCTTGGCAAATACATAGTGTAGATGTAGCTCTTCATGACCAAGATCATTCATAATCTTTTCATATAGGCTTCTAAATAGTAAAATTTACTGTGGAGCCAGCACAGAAGGATCGGTGAAGACACAAGGAGTGAAACTTAAGTGACAAAAAGACAACATTACCGCAAGTTTGGTGTCAGTAAAACCACTTTCATTGTTATGGCACACTTGCTTAGGGAAATGTAAACCAGTAAAAAAACACTGAATACATTTTCATGATTGTTGCTGTAGTAGCAACCTAAATCAAAATCAGTTTAAAAAAAAAACAACAAAACAACCAAATCTTCTTAACTCTAATAAATAAGCCACATTTGTGTTCAACCCGTCAACTAGCTTAAAAATCCATTTTGCTTACTTTTATTCCGACAGTGGTGTTGAGTTGATTTGCTAGTGCTTTATTTAAAATATATGTATATAGTACATTTTCTAAAGCTAGAACAGCTCACAGATATTTTTTCTTTCAGTTTTAGGATAAGAATAGCAGCTAAGAAAACAATTATAATATCCATCATATTAGTCAGCCTCCAGATTGAAACACAAAACTTGGAAAACCAAACAGCACTTCAATGTGTGTCAATTCTAACATTCTTATGTTTACTTACTTCATTGAAGTGAACATCTTGCATTCCAACATCCTCCATCATTGAAGCCTCTTCATCTATATTAGGTGTGATTACTCTGAAAGCAGTACAACCTTGCCTAAACATCCCTGTCATTGAAAAAGAAAAATAGAAAAATTTACTTTTCTCCACCAGGATAACATTAGGCCATTTTGTGATGCTGGATAAGGCAGAAGCCATTATTTAAATATACCTACCACCAAATAAATAAATAAATAAATCAATCCAGCCTCACGCTGTGTGATTAGAATACTAGACCTCACATTACTGTGTAAGAATAAATAGGTTTTAAAAACCCGCAAATATTAATAGCTGGACTCTTACCTACCAAAATAAGTAGTGTCTGAATCTTCCGATTTTATCTTAAACCTGTGTCTAACATGCCCCACCCTAAGTCTAAGGTAATGAGAGTAACTTTTACAGCATTTAATTAAACTGGTGTGAAGTCATGCTGGAACTGTGTACACAAACAGGCCCTGGCATATTGGTTTCCCCAGTCTGAACAATATGAATGCACTGACATCAACCATACAAAATGATCAAAGGATGGCAAACTAGATTATTCAGCTGTAGATATAGAAAGTCAGTCTACAAGCAAGAAAAAAACCCCAGCAAACCAACTTTCTTTACTGAAATAAGTATTTAGCAAAAATGGGGTTTAGAATGTTCTAAGATGAAACCCACCTCTTTTACCCATTCTATTTAGCTTTTTTTTTTATTATACCAGATTGATGAATTAAGAAATCAGGATTTTTGGCCAAAAAATGTATTACTTAAAGCCTCAAGAGCAATTAGTAAATACTACAGAAGCACAAGGACTTCACATATTTCCTTCACAGCTCATTCCTACAAAGATTCTTTCTGCTCAGGTGGGATTCTGAGCACCAGAGGTTTTATTGAATGATTGTCTCAAATGCATGGTTTTGTTTTGCTCCCGGAAATACCACAGGTAGAAGTTCAAACCCTCTATATTACTGAAAGGAAATAACTTTTATATGACAGTAGACAAAAATAGCGGATCACCTAAAGGAATCACAAATTGAACAAGTTATCAGCTGTTATCAGGCTTTCAAGAGGGCATAACAACTTTAACAAGGAACTTAGTTCCAGATTTGGTCTCAGAGAAGCTTCTGAAATCATTGGGACAGAGGGGATAGCCTATACGCTACACAAGTACCTGGCAAGAGCCACAAAAGGAAAACAGAAAAGGCACCTTGCAGACCCATGACTTTGCTTCATTTTGAACTGTCATGAAAAGGCAAAGCTAAAAAGCTGCAAACGTGGATTTTTCTCCTACAAAACCAAAACACTAGGTCAACATCATAATCAGTCTTAAAGAATTCTGAAATTTTCTTCTAGAGATCTATTTTTCTTAATAAAAGCCATATAATCTTTTATTTTCTCAAATCCCTGACCAAGAACCCTTCTGATCCTATAGATCATAGAATCATAGGGTTGGAAGGGACCTCTGGAGATCATCTAGTCCAACCCCCCTGCCAGAGCAGGGTCACCTTAGAGCAGGTTGCACAGGAACGCGTCCAGGCAGGTTTTGAATGTCTCCAGAGATGGAGACTCAACCACCTCTCTGGGCAGCTTGTTCCAGTGCTCTGCCACCCTCAAAGTAAAGAAGTTCCTCCTCATGTTGAGATGGAACTTCCTGCACTCAACTTTGTACCCATTACCTCTTGTCCTGTTGCCGGGCACCATTGAAAAGAGCCTGGCCCCATCCTCCTGACACCCACCCTTTAAGTATTTTTAAGCATTAATAAGGTCACCCCTCAGCCGTCTCTTTTCCAGACTAAACAGACCCAATTCCCTCAGTCTTTCCTCATAAGAGAGGTGTTCCAGTCCCCTAATCATCTTGGTAGCCCTATGCCGCACCCTCTCCAGCAGTTCCCTGTCCTTCTTGAGCTGGGGAGCCCAGAACTGGACACAGTACTCCAGGTGTGGCCTCACCAAGGCAGAGTAGAGGGGGAGGATGACCTCCCTCGACCTGCTGGCCACACTCTTCTTGATGCACCCCAGGATGCCATTGGCCTTCTTGGCCACAAGGGCACATTGCTGGCTCATGGTCATCCTGTTGTCCACCAGGACTCCCAGGTCTCTTTCCACCGAGCTGCTCTCCAGCAGGTCAGCCCCCAACCTGTACTGGTGCATGGGGTTATTCCTCCCCAGGTGCAGCACCCTACACTTGCCCTTATTGAATTTCATAAGGTTTCTCTCCGCCCAACTCTCCAGCCTGTCCAGGTCTCTCTGTATGGCGGCACAGCCTTCTGGTGTGTCAGCCACCCCCCCCAGCTTTGTGTCATCAGCAAACTTGCTGAGGGTGCTCTCTATCCCCTCATCCAAGTCGTTGATGAATATATTGAAGAGGACTGGGCCCAGTACTGACCCCTGGGGAACACCACTCGTCACTGATCTCCAACTAGACTCTGTGCCCCTAACCACGACCCTCTGAGCTCTGTCTTTCAACCAGTTTCCTATCCACCTTACTGTCCATTCGTCTAACCCACTCTTCCTAAGCTTCCCTATGAGGATGCTGTGGGAGACGGTGTCGAACGCCTTGCTGAAGTCAAGGTAGACCACATCTACCGCTCTCCCCTCATCTATCCATCCAGTCACACCTTCATAGAAGGCTATCAGATTAGTCAGGCATGATTTCCCCTTGCTGAATCCATGCTGAGTGCTTCTGATAGCCCTCTTTTCCTCCGCATGCCTTGAGATGACACCCAGAACAAGCTGTTCCATCATCTTTCCAGGGATGGAAGATGAAAGATAGTCTTCTACTTTATCTCAAGCGCCATCAGAAACCCACTTTTACAGACAGCTGCTAGCACGGAACAAGACAGGTGAAGCATTCTGAGCACTATTATCACTGAATCAGCATCTGAAAATTTGTACAAATTTATTTTGACTTCTCTGGCAATGCCAGGTTTCCCTATACGCAGTGAAAGACTTAGTTGAACAAGAATATTCACTGGTAACTTTGCTTTAAAAAGGGTCTGACTTCAGCTGTTAGCAGCTCTGGTGTAAAGTTAAAATTTTTACTTTCTTAAAAATGTAACTTTACCTTCATCTGAAATGCTGCCCCTTAGATGTGCAAGTATACTCTTAAATATGTGAGTATGCTATCCAGTTAGGTTAGAATTTTGTCCTTGGTGAACACTGAAATGCCTACAACTTCCTCAGGGAAACTATTGCTTTTCCTAAACCATAATGAAAACATTTAAACATTAAAGAAGGATTTCAAAATCATACCTTTTCGTGTGAGATACTCTGCAACCAGTGCTGCTACGTGGACATAGCACATTGCCGCCTAAAACAGAAATAGTACAATCTTATAGATTACAATTATAATGGAACTACTAGAAAACAAGGTACAAAAGAACCCCTCTAGCCTGAGATAATTTCTTTGGTTTTCCTTTTTGCTGCTTCGCAGATGAGCTATGACTGGTGTAAGAATTCTCCACCTCATTTATGCAAAACAGTAACTGTGCAAGAGCACTCTCTCCTTTACCAGAGCATCGAGTAGCACGGACAGCGGTACACTATCTGAGAGTGACCACAGATCACAAATTACAAGGTAGGAATGCCGTGCTATAATAAAAATGGGCAAATCTCTGTGTGCGATATATTTTAAGCATTATGTGAAAGAAAAGAGCTATTAATTATTCCATCCAGCATTTGATGGTTCTTCTCCTAACCTGTTTTGTCTGCCTTTTGGCTCCGGACCAAGAAAAATGTAGAGAAAAACCCTGGTGACAGACCATTTGAAAGCATCAAAAGAACAAGAGAAGAATCAGACCTACAAATGGAATTTGAAGGAATATGGTTAGTGTAGTACGGAAAACAGAAGAAGAAAAGGGACAGAGTAGTCTTCAATTATTGGAGATGTTTTATGAAGTTGACACTGAACACTTCTCCACAGAAAGGACAAAAATAAAGATTTAAGATTCTTCTTTTACTAAAAAAAAAGCTTTAGGCTTACAGCAAAGTGTTATTCTAACTGTAATTCTCAATCGAACAGTTTACACATGGAGGTTGCAGAATCTCAGACAGTGGAGGTGAAGGAAAAAGGTAAGTGTCAGAAATTCTCTCTAATTCATACTTTGTATGGGGTTGGGCTTGGTGATTTACAGAGGTCCTCATCTAGTCATACAGTCAAAGATTCCAAGTTTTTAAACAAAAAATTAAAAAAAAGACCTGAAAAGGACTAAAAGAGCTTGTCTTCTGAGAGAGCTGAAGTTGTTTCCTTCAAAATACAAGCTAATAACAGAGAACTGTGTAAGCCTTCTGTGTTGCTGCCATACAGAAGCAAAGAATTCTAATACTAAGACGTAAGTAAGAGAGCAGCTACTATTTCGTGGAGATACTTACTTGCTTACATGATGCTAACAGACATGTTTATGAAATTCAACGATGTCATGTAACATGATTTACTTTCTGATGGAACAAACTTCCAGAAAGAGACAAAATTCATTCTGTATGCTGATAAAATGCTTACATCATCAAGACATATAAAAATCCCCACTATGAACTCTCTTTTTTGCTAGAATTAAATACTTTAACAGCACAGTGAAATCACATAGCTTTCTTTTTTCAAACAAAAAGATTGTGATTTGTTGATTTTAAGAACATTAGGAGTTTTTTATTAAGAAGTCTGGAACAGAAATGAGCTAATTCTGTAAAGGCAACTGGAGAGGAATTCAAGGAGTGGCTGTAAGTGTTTTAGCAACAGATAACAAAGATATTTTTAAGTAGAAGGTTTGTGTCTTCCATGGTTTGCAATGAGCATTCCTGGCTTAGTAGCTTCTCAGCTACAGTAGTTAAACATATACCTTACATTAGTAATCAGAAATTACTTATAGATATACTTGGGTAGGACAAAAATCTTATCAGCCATTGAAACTAATCTACTAACAATTCAAAATTTATTAAAAATGCTTATTACATTACACACTAATGACTACATATAGTACATTCCATTTCAAGAAAGATAAGCTTAAGCTTATTATGAAGCTAAAACTAGTTTGATTTTTTTCCTCTTACCTCTGAAAGATCTCCATTTTTAACATGGATCCTTGCCATGCTGTCTAACCACGTCTTCCTTAGTTCAGGTGTACTAGCATAAGACTTGGCCAAACTGTACTGGAGGTCTACAAGCATTTCTGGATCATTCTCATGCTCCTTCATCTGAGCTGTAGCCATCAGTACCGTACGAATCCGTTTCGTTAAATCCTTAACATCAGAAGGGAATGTAGTGTGCTAAAACATGGAAAAGTTCAGTTAGCTATCTTTTTCTATTCTTTGCATAATAAAAAGTTGAAATACAATTGCATACGATGCTATGAAAGAGTTTTCAAGCATCCTTCTACAGTATGGAAAGAAGAATAAAACCAGACCTTTATAATCCTGTCATTATTGGCACAATTATTGATGATGGAAAGAGACTGCTGAAATCGAGTTCCTCCAATTCCAACAACATCAGCAATTAACTGGCTTACTGAAATAATAACCTTGACAGAAACAAATGTCTTGTTAGTGCATATTTCATGAAATACCCTTGAGATGTACCTATGAAGCAATTACAAAGGAAGTTTTGTTCTTTTTAATTGAAAGATTATTCCCATAGGTAAAATGATATTTGATTTTTTTTTTCAAAGTTACTTGTATAATACACATAGGCAAGAAAAAACAGGCTTGTGTAAATTTAATGCATACACATTACTAGGAGACTAATGACTCTCTGCTAGGTGAACTTAGCCAGAAGTCCGTAAAGTAGTAAACTATTGTCCCCAGCTTCGTCAGAACACACAATTTTCTATGTATTCGTTTTATTTTAGACTTGTACATGCTTGTTGCTGCATTTTCTTCTTCAGATGCAACAGGGTATGCCATTTAACAATCAAAATAACATCTACAAAACAGAACACTTCTACTGACAAATAATTTTCTACGAAACACAGGGCCATCCAACTGTTTCTAAGTATTTCCTTGTACTGAACATACTTTTACTGACATCATCTTACTCTTAGAATAGTACCAACCTTGCTTGAACCCAAAATAATTTCTTTTATGTCTTTAACTGACAGGGCTTTGCACACTGGTATGCAACTGTGCATCTACAAATAGAATATTTAAAAAACAAAAAATAAAGAAAGTATACTAACTTGCAGATGTGTCCTAACAAAAGACTTCTTCCCTGTGTAATCAAAATTATTTCTCATTAAGAAGTACAGTAACTGTGAAGCTTCAGTACGAATTGAACTCAGTTTGGAATTACAATACTTCAGAATTTCATAGCAGAGTGCAGAACACATATCAGCTCTACCTTCATAAAATGTAGAAGGAAACTGAGGAAAAAGTAGAAAAGAAAGAAGTTATTCATTAAAACTAGCTTAAGTTCTTGATAAAATAAGCATGTCAAGAAAAATACAAATATATGAATACTCCCGAATTGTGGAAAAACCAGACAGTTATAGTAGTTAATGACACAAAATTATTTTAGAGCAATTTAAAGGACAGGTATTCCACACTGTTGGGATCAGATCGGTTTGAATTTGGGATTTTATTTCTTAAGTTTTCACATAGCATATTAACTAAAGAACTGGATAAGTACTTGAAGACTAATTGTTTTTAAACCTCTTACCTTAAAAATAAGTGCCCTTAAAGCTATGAAGACATTTTTCAATGCTGTTTCAGACTGATTCTTTTGAAGGAAGCAGAGGTATACATCAAATACTTTCTTCATCAGTGGATTATGCCCATGATCAGTCAGTAGTTGATTCTTGAAATCGATAGTGAGAATTTAGGAGTATTGTACTGGGATACATTTATACTATTCTAAGAACATACACAGATCACCCAAAAGCCACAAATTAAAAAAATAAATAAATCCGCATAGTATTACCACAATGTTTAATAATACAAACTGAATTTGAATTAGATATTTCTAACCTTGCTTATAAAGAAAGTGTTGGCTTCTGAATAGACTTATTGAACATGATTGTTTTTAACAGCTGTTAATTAAAGCAGTTATTATTAACAGTTCTTTGGAGACACACTCGAAGTATTAACACAGTTTGGTTACACTGGCTTTAGCAGCTCAGACAGTGGAATTTTCTCATAGCAATACATCCTATTACAATGCTCTCAAAAAAAACTCCCCCGAAACCAACCCCCCACCCACTCACCATCTTTCTTTACTATCCTAGAACTAAAATGGAAAGGGCTCTTAAGGACAAAGACAATAGTTACTTTTCAGAGTTTTACCTCCATCAATATTCTCATTCTAAGGCACGCAATACACAGGGTTACTCTTGATTTCTGTATCACCAACAGCTGCCTTCTATCCAAACTTTTCTAAAAAAATCTGGTCTTCACCAGTTTCTCTAGCACGGGTACTGGCTGTGCATCTACTTTTAACAGTTCATATTGCTTCTGTTTTGCTCTGGGGACCTGTTTCCTCCCTTTGTCCACTGAGCATACGCACTAGGTTCCTGTGGGATCCTAGGACAAAACCATGAGGTTTCTCCCCTTCCAAAACACCAAAATAGGCTAATCAATTCAGGCACTGCTCAGTCCAGTCCAGGGTGTCCAGAACTGAGAGGACCATGTTCAGCATTTCTCCCTCTGACTCCACTGGCCCTTCAACATGATTCTACTAGGTCTTGCACCTCTGCAACTCCCCTCTACACACTCCACCCTTCCTTGTCATTACTATATATAGGTATCCAAAGGGCATGCTGCAAGGCAGCTCCATCACTATCTCAAGTAAGTTTTAAGGTAATATTAACTCAAAGAATCTATTTCAACAATTTTTTTTAAAAAGATTCTTGAGGCCCAGTATAGACCTGGGGGTCTTGTAGCATGCTCCCTCAAACATGGAAGAGACATCTAACTGCAGATGTCTCCTTTGCTATTAATGGACACACAGAAGAAATTCTTCAGGCTAAAGAATTTCAGCATAGCCCTAGGCATTTTGGGCGTTCCTCAATACTAAAAAATTGAAGGAGGCAGTCCTCCCATTAAAAGCGATTCTGACAGTGACCTGCAGACCAAAAGAACTCAGCGTGGTTTCAAGCTTTGTGGATGCATAGATACAAATGCTTGCAGGAGACCAAAGGTCTCCAAATGCTATGCAGTGAAGCCACAGGCGGGCCATTTAAGAGGAAGCTAAACATAAATGGTTGGATATAATCCAATCAGACTATTTGGTCATAGGAAGAAGTTTTATCTCTTGGAAGAGTATACAGATCTCTGTAGATGACCCAAACCTAAACACCTAACTGCAAGTTCTAAAAGATGGTAAGGCTTACTACTTCCAAATTTACAGAAAAATAATGAAAAGCTGTCTTACAAACCCCTATCCTTATGAGGAAATTGATATAATATCCTTTCTTCAGATGTCCCAACATCAGAGATAGGTAGTTCACTAAAACCACCTAGAGTAGTAGGAATTCACACAGGATCAGTTAAAATTCTACCAAGAAGCAGAGATAACTTGTGATTTCCCTGCTGTAATAGATAACAGATATGGATCCCCACTGCTGAAAGATGACCTCGAGGAAAAAAGTTGTCTGCCTTCTATATAACATGCTAATTGTTCCCAAAAGAAGCCGATTGGTATTACTAATCTAGTGGCTTTTTATGATGTAGTGACTGCATCAGTGGACAAGGAAGAGCTATGGATATCAGCCACCTGGACTTTGATACGGTTCCCCGCAACATTCTTGCCACTAAACTAGAAACATGGGTTTGATGGATGGACTGTTAGAAGGATAAGAAATTGTCTGTATGGCTGCATCCAAAGAGTTACACTCAATGCTTCAATGTTGGAGTGGAAACCAGTAACGAGTGCTGTCCCTCAAGGGTCCATGTTGGGACCAGTACTACTTATTTTCATCAATGACACAGACAGTGGGATCGAGTGCACTCTCAGCAAGTTTGCAGACGATACTAATCTGAGTGGTGCAGTTTATTTACTAGAGGCTTTCCTGTAATATGCCATCCAGAGGAACCATGAGAGGCTTAAGAAGTGGGCCCATGTGAACCTCATGAAGTTCAACAAGGCGAAGTGCAAGGCCCAGTACATGGGTTGGGGCAATCTCCAGTATCAATATAGATCGGGGCATG
>VYZM01024405.1:38779-63706 GCA_013398915.1 Dromas ardeola
AGTAAGTTTTAAGGTAATATTAACTCAAAGAATCTATTTCAACAATTTTTTTTAAAAAGATTCTTGAGGCCCAGTATAGACCTGGGGGTCTTGTAGCATGCTCCCTCAAACATGGAAGAGACATCTAACTGCAGATGTCTCCTTTGCTATTAATGGACACACAGAAGAAATTCTTCAGGCTAAAGAATTTCAGCATAGCCCTAGGCATTTTGGGCGTTCCTCAATACTAAAAAATTGAAGGAGGCAGTCCTCCCATTAAAAGCGATTCTGACAGTGACCTGCAGACCAAAAGAACTCAGCGTGGTTTCAAGCTTTGTGGATGCATAGATACAAATGCTTGCAGGAGACCAAAGGTCTCCAAATGCTATGCAGTGAAGCCACAGGCGGGCCATTTAAGAGGAAGCTAAACATAAATGGTTGGATATAATCCAATCAGACTATTTGGTCATAGGAAGAAGTTTTATCTCTTGGAAGAGTATACAGATCTCTGTAGATGACCCAAACCTAAACACCTAACTGCAAGTTCTAAAAGATGGTAAGGCTTACTACTTCCAAATTTACAGAAAAATAATGAAAAGCTGTCTTACAAACCCCTATCCTTATGAGGAAATTGATATAATATCCTTTCTTCAGATGTCCCAACATCAGAGATAGGTAGTTCACTAAAACCACCTAGAGTAGTAGGAATTCACACAGGATCAGTTAAAATTCTACCAAGAAGCAGAGATAACTTGTGATTTCCCTGCTGTAATAGATAACAGATATGGATCCCCACTGCTGAAAGATGACCTCGAGGAAAAAAGTTGTCTGCCTTCTATATAACATGCTAATTGTTCCCAAAAGAAGCCGATTGGTATGACTAATCTAGTGGATTTTTATGATGTAGTGACTGCATCAGTGGACAAGGAAGAGCTATGGATATCAGCCTCCTGGACTTTGATACGGTTCCCCGCAACATTCTTGCCACTAAACTAGAAACATGGCCACCTGGACTTTGATACGGTTCCCCGCAACATTCTTGCCACTAAACTAGAAACATGGGTTTGATGGATGGACTGTTAGAAGGATAAGAAATTGTCTGTATGGCTGCATCCAAAGAGTTACACTCAATGCTTCAATGTTGGAGTGGAAACCAGTAACGAGTGCTGTCCCTCAAGGGTCCATGTTGGGACCAGTACTACTTATTTTCATCAATGACACAGACAGTGGGATCGAGTGCACTCTCAGCAAGTTTGCAGACGATACTAATCTGAGTGGTGCAGTTTATTTACTAGAGGCTTTCCTGTAATATGCCATCCAGAGGAACCATGAGAGGCTTAAGAAGTGGGCCCATGTGAACCTCATGAAGTTCAACAAGGCGAAGTGCAAGGCCCAGTACATGGGTTGGGGCAATCTCCAGTATCAATATAGACTGGGGGATGAATGGATTGAGAGCAGCCCTGTAGAGAAGGACTTGGGGATGTTGGTATGTGAAAAATTGGATATGAGCCAGCAATGTGTGCTTGCAGCCCAGAAAGCTAATTGTATCCTGGACTGCATAACAAGAAGCATAGCCAGCAGGTCCAGGGAGGTGATTCTCTTCCTTTACTTCGCTCTCATGAGACCACACCTGCTGTGTCCAGCTCTGTGGCCTCCAGTATATGAAAGATACAGACATGTTAGAGCAGGTCCACAGGAGAGCTATGAAACACTGGAACACTTCTCCTAGGAAGAAAAGATAAGAAAGTTGGGGTTGTTCATTCTGGAGAAGGGAAGGCTCCGGGGAGACCTCATTGTGTCTTTTCAATATATAAAGGATGCTTACACAAAAGATGGAGAGAGACTTTTTACCAAGGCCTGCAGTGACAGTACAAGGGGCCACAGTTTTAACCTGAAAGAGAGCAGGTTCAGATGGGACATAGAGGAATGTTTTTTTACAGTGAGCGTGGTGAGACACTGGAACGGATTGCCCAGAGAAGTTCTGGATGCCCCATCATTGCAAGTTTTCAAGACCAGGCTGGATGGGGCTTTGAGCAACCTGATCTAGTGAAAGATGTCCCTGCCCATGGCAGCGGGGTTGGACTAGATGATCTTTCAAAGTCCCTCCCAACCTAAACCATTCTATGATTTTATGTATTTTAGTGCAGTTGATTGAATAGAAGCTCCTAATCCCCTTACCTATTTTGTTTGGATCTTAAACTATTCTGGTATACTCTTACCTACTTTCTCAACAAACTAGACACAGATAACCTTAAAGGGCTGTCATTCGAACCATGATGGGCAGCTGATAACTAAAAGATTAGTGTTCATTCTTCTTTAAATCTTTAAAACTAGGTATCTTCATTTCAATTTTGTTATGAAGTCTGTAGACAGAACTGATTCTAAACTCTATCTAATTAAATTACGAATAAAAGGAATCTCATTATAAATAAGCTCATGTTTTCATAACTAGACTAAAGATAAGACACTAAATTTGAATCTTCAAGCAAGGATATGTATACACTGCTATCACCTCTCCTTTTTATAGCTTCACCATTAATGTTTGGAAAAGCTCAAAAAACCAAACAGAGTGGGTATGCAAGTGGGCGTGCTACAAAAAGATTCCACAGAGCTACAATAACTGATACAACTAAAAAGAAGTCTTATTAGTGGACAAATTGAAATAAAATTACTGAAAAGGAACACAGACAACTTACTGTTAATTAGTGAGTGACGTAATACAGGAAGAAGCCAAGTTCAATATAAAAGTCTGATAGTGTCCAATTATGAATTATGGGTTTGCCATACAATAGATCTTTCACCCTCCATGGCCTTTAAAAGACAGTTTTACCACTAATATTAGGTAGACACTAAAGTTTCTAGAAATATTTTTAGGAAGTTAGGACGAAGAAGGAGCGTTTCCCACAGATTACTACTGATCAGTAAGGAGCCTGTGTGCAACGTGTAACTGAAGCCAAAGCATTTTGCTGAGAGAGGTTATCAGCTTTTCCATGACACAATAATGAAATACAATGCTGGAAATGCTAAAAAAACCCCAATACTATATTACTAGAATATAAAATATACATATAATTTAAAAATATTTTAAAAAATATTTTTCTAAAATAAAATTATGTGAGATGTTAACACCAAGTCAAGAACAAACCTTAAAAGCCATTGTGAATAATGACAGAGTATCCAGAATTGTAAGGCAAACTTCAGTGGCAATATTTGCTTCAAGTAAAGACTGGTGAAGAACATCTGCATCTGAATGGCCATAGCCTACAGAAATTCCAAATGAAGTGTAAGTGCTGGATATACTCATTTAAATGTTTCTTATTTCCAAAAGACTTGCCGAACTAGGAAAAGATTAACAAGTAAAAAGCCTGACAGAAGTTAGTATTCAATACAGAAAAATAATTCATATGCATTTAAATATTTTTCAAATATATGCATATAATTATTCTAATATAATTTGCACAATAGAATATATTAAGTACAAATGTCAACAGAAGCATTAAATGGCAGTTAGAACAATAAATGTCTGGTGTTTCATATATATGTATATGTATACATACACATGTGTATATATATGTACACAGTTATATATATACACATATATATTCTTAAATTAAGTACTGCAGTAGGATGGAGCTGAAAATATGCATCGGTAATTTAGCACTGTTCTAATGATCTCAAAGTCAATCATAAGTCAACCATTATAAAAATACAAAACACTAACTGTTGAAGGAACACAATCGTGTACTTATATGCAGCTAAAGACCCAAGTAATTAATCCCGTTCTGTAGCAATACCATGAAATAACTCCATATTTATTCAAAATATTTTATCGCTTCTAGCCCCATACTGTATTTAAATAATTTTTAAAACATATCCTGCTTGAGGACTGGTTATAATGTGTTGTTTACGTTCCCTAACATTGATCTTTGAGAACCAGATTGACAAATGTACCCTGGTTGCTTTATGAAAATTTGGTCTGGATCATGTTTATATGTTAGGTTTACAGACAACTTAGCAGCACTAAATCAATGACAAGCATGACAAACTTGTTGAGACCAAGAAAAGAACAGAAGAAATGGCATGTTCTTTTATAAGGGTGCCTGGCCACTTCTTTCTGCACCTTCTTGCCTCCCTGGCTGAATTAGGCATCCATATGCATAACCCCCAGTTTCTTTGGATTTATACAATTTTTTTGTTAGGAAGAATACATCTCTTTCCTATCATCTTTTGCATTCTCTCTGCCTCCACCTCTTCCTCCTCCCACGTATTTTCTTTGTGGTTTCAATCCAATACAGCCTTCACCTCTAATGATGGAAGGGAACAACTGGCATTTGGAAGCAAGTTTTAACACAACAGCCATTTGCCAAATATTTTTTCTTCTAGTAAAAGTGTACTTTTCCTTAAAGAAATTCAAAGAAATTTTTTTTTTAAAAGCAATCACCTTTGGGTGACCAGAAATCCTTAAGTTAGCCTATGGTTTCAATAACGTTGAAGACATCAAGAGATGATGACTATTTTGAGAACTGCATTAAGGACAGGGGAAATATTCTTGAAAGAAATAATTTATTTGCTCTTCCAGATAAGAAGAAAGGTGCAAAAAAACCCTGTAGTCAATGGACAGGTTTTCAAACTGTTCAAATTTTGTTCTTCTCATAAATAATTTAGAACAAACAAATAAATAGGTAATTGATTGATTACTCTGCATTATTACTAGAGACAGAAGTTTTGGGCAGGATGGAAACTTAGAGGAACACTCAAATTTGTTTGAGATAAAAGACTGATTTAGCAATGCTTTTTCCATATACATGCTAAAAACATTGCTTGTTTCAATTTGCTATTATTTTAGAGAAGCTAATATTGTATTCTTCATGTCTAACTAACATACTAGACTCTATTTTTCATGTGTAACTTAAAAAGAAACTATGGAACTACAATTACCACATATAATATGGACATCTGCCTGGACACGCACACAAACATGCACCCATACATTCACACTGCTGCAGAGTAATGGGATTTAAAACCATCTAAGAACAATGAAAATGGGATAATCTCTAATGACAATGATCATATACTGCTATTGCAGATCAGGGTATATCTCTTGGATTTCAGTACGCTTGCATGTGACTATTCTACTGAACGTCTTCCTCTCCTCCAGCCACAACAATACACATATAAATCTAAATTCTAGTAGTTGTATAGAGATCCTCTAGAAATTCTAACAAAAGGCCTTCTTTCATACTTAAGCAGAAAAGAATACTGAAATTCCTCAGAGATGTGAAATATCACTTACAGCATTACTTCAGTTCTATTCCTTGCTTAAATTATTAGAAAGGGAGAAATTAAGTTTATCATTTAGATTTATAGACAACTATCTTGCCAAAGAATCATAATTTTAGAAACAAGTAAAGCAACTATTTCCACAGATACATCCTTCCTGTATGTATACCATACAGGACACCTATAAAATTTATTCAAGTTCTGAAAACTGCTTTGGATACACAATACAGGCAGACTAAATAAAAACAACTAAATAAAAACCAATGACAACTAATTAAAAAACAACAACAAGACCAGAGATACAAAAATCAATTTCATGGTTGACATAGTTTTTAAAGCAACATATTTTTACTTTGCAAAACCTTGGTCAATACAAGGTGTAATATCCTGATATTCATTAAATGTTCAACATTAAAAAAGAAAACTATTATCACTTTGCGCAAAGTTATCTGAATGAGACACCTTCTTTCATAGTTTCCTTCAGATGGAAAAGAACAGAAAGTTTCTTTTTATGTAAGCATGCATTTATTAAAATCTTTCAGCTCACTGTTTCCTAAAAATCAGTAAACTCTGCCAAATTCTGGAAGTATGAAATATCTTTGCACAGGGTCCTGAAACAGCTGTGTTATTTATCTCCCAGGGATTTTTTTTTTTTAAATTAGTCTTTATTGACAAAGTATTTTACCTTACTGTATGTGTAGTCACATAGTGTAAAAGCTCTTTCTTTTATATATCAAAAAACATGTAGAAATTTTTGTGATACAGTAGTAGCAGACTGATCACAAGAAAAAAAATGTAATTTGTACAGCTATATAATTTTCTGACTTTTTAGAATCAAAGATTTGCATTTCTTATATTTAAAGAGTCATGAGAATGCATTTGTAAATAGGGAGGTTTGGTGGGATTTTTATTTTTTTTTTTAGTTTTCCACTAGACTATGTGGTACGTCTTGTGCAATTAGGTTAACTTGCTTTGTATTATAGATAACGAGCTAAAAGATTTTAAAGGACAGTTAGATACGCTTTGGGAAATAAAAGGATGAACAGAGTGAACATACAGTTAACTCAAATAATTGCTTTACCGTACACAATTCTTTTCTGTACCAGTGTTGCATTGACTGGATTAGTCAATCAGTTTCATTGGTTTTTGGAGATGAAAATTGAAAAACAGTGCTTCAGAAAACTTAAATTGCAAAATATACTGTATGTAAAGAGCAGCATGTTTAAAAAGATAGGCCAGAAGCAGATTTAGTTTTCAATACAGCAGTCTTATACAAGCTGACTTCAACCTGATTTAATCTTACCATTGTCTACAGAAATTCCAAGAATACTTGATATCTTTCTCACACTGAAAACAGAAAAATCACTTCATTATTGGACGCTTTTTCACTTCCAGACAAACCAAATAATGGGCTTCACAATCTCTGTAGAAATTCTAAGAAATTTGTTTCTCCTTAGGGGATGTCAAAACATGGAGATATGGTTATAGTGCATATTTTTACTTTTAGACTAATAATTTATAAGACCAAGGTGGTGGTGGGGAAGATGCTTAATAAAGCAAATAGAAAAAATAAGTAAATTTTGTAACTATATGCAGCACAAAGTTGAAGTGCATCCAATTTTAAAAAATTAAAATACAATTTAAAAATACGCTGTAGTTAACCATGCTCCATGTTATGGCATCAGCCAGCATTGATTGTTCTATCACAAAGCAGGGAACAGACCATCGACTGATTCCAGCTATCCTTTTGACCTAGAACAATAAAAGTTATTGAAATGCACTGGTGTGGCTCTGGGTCCTGCCTCTGGTGTTGTGGTACCGGTTGAGGATGATGAATGTTATCATGTCATGAGACTTACTGTGGTTAAAAGTGAGAGAGTTATCCAGGCTGCTCAGCTGCTGCAATCTGGCATGCATCATTCCTGTTCTGTTACGGGAAACAGGCAATGTCTGAGATTTTCGATCATGAACTATGGATCCCAACCCCTCCTGGTTCCTGCAAGATGGGTGAAATAGGATAGAAGCAAAAGTTAGACATGTCAAACTGCAGCAAGACGGGAAGTGTTAGTTAAGCACAAGAAGTTTTATAGAAAGAATTATAATGCAACCTATTTACTGTTTTATTTATAAAACAAAAATAGGTAGCTCAAAAAAAGCATCACAGCAAACTCTTTCTTAAAACCTCAAAGCATGAAAGCAAAAGCACACAAGCAGTTGCTCCTGAAGTGCTAAATTTACTTCAGAGCTTTTGAAAACATAAATATTTGAGAACATAAATATTCTGAAAATACTCAGAACCCAAAACCAAATCCTCTAGTTTGATTGTAAAAATTTTAGAAAAAAGTTAGAAAAAGACACAGTGGTAAAATTAGAACGCATACATGCAACAGGAGAGCAGGAATTAATTGAGATATTATCATGTAGATCTTACCCAAGCAGGAAGGGAGAAGAGCCATATACTTTGTTAAACTTGCAGCAATCAAGTTAAGAAAACAGAAAAGTGATCTGTGTTAGCAATCAGTACAGGCTAACTTCCTATTGTGTACCACCACCAGAGCTGATGAAAAACGAAAACCAGTGCTTGAATTACAGAATTCCCTGTTCCCTCTCATTCTGTCATTTGCGTATTTTAAGAGTACGTGCATTGATTGTGATATACTTCAGTGTGATGACCATGTGAAAGACTAGAAAGCTACATTTACTGGGAAAATTCAGTATCTCTGCAGAACACCAGATGATTTCCACAGCTTAACATTTTTAGTGTTAACATGCAGTACACAGACTAGGTGATCAGTAAAAAAAAAAAAAAGGAAGTGTAGTAGTCTTCTCTACAAACCAGTCAAACAAATTAGTTTGAAGAATTTTTACAAAAAGCCTGAAAATTAGAATACTGTAAATCCAGAGTTTGAAGTACATTTAAACACAAAGTTTACAATCAAAACCTTAAAAGAGTCAGATTTATTTTGGCCTTCGATTTTTATTTTTTTTTATGGTATATGAACAGATACGATTTTTTTTTCTGAAAATTCTCCAATGAGATAGTCATTCGTTGTTTGTAGAAAAAGATTCACTTACCATTAAATCTAAATCAAAACCAAAATAGCTAACATTTTAGTTAGAATGCTTTACCACCTAAAGTCAGCAACAACTTTCTCCCTGAGTTCAAGAGGGCTAGAATATCAACCCCACAAGTTTAATTATAACAGTATTACTATGTTAACCACAGTGTAAAGCCTAAACAAGTTGCTATATTTTACTCTATTAAAAAACTGCTTTGCATTAAAAACCCCATTAATGCAAAGATATTAAAATAATTTAGTACACGTTTCTGATTCCCACAGATTTTCTCCTAAACAGGCTTCAATGGGAACATAAAGGTATCTAATGTACGTTCTAACATACGTTAGATGATGTGACATCTAATGATCTAACAGACTTCAAATCAAAAAACAGCAGCCTTGGAATGTTCACTACTCACCTTTCAGTAAAAACACTACATATAAAATTTCTAAAACATTTCAACAAATATGATTCTATGGCCAAATGAATAAACAAAACAATTAAATCATAGAATTTCTTCCCCAAAGACATTATTTCCAGGAAAAAAAAAATACTGTAAAAGATAGCATTTAAGGGGTGGATTTTAAAGCGATTAATAATAAACACAACGCGCACACACACACCATTCTTAAACAGATACCAGACTTTCAGACAGGATACGGATTTGTTAATATAGTAACCAGTTACTTACTTCGAACTGGTACGTATCATTTCACGGTAATTCTTATACTCATGCAATTTATTTGTAATAAGAGATCCAAGGCATATTGTGCACACTATTACTCTTAGTGAATAAGACACCAATATTTAAATTCCACACAGTACCTGGCTATGTATCGTTTTCCCATGTACTGGAACTGATGTAAGCATACTCTGCAAAGAACCATAAGTCAGAGAAGCAACACTTAAAACAATCTCTTCTAGATTTGTTTACATTGGAATTACTCAACTATTATTTTGTTTAACTTTAAACTCTTACATCATAAAGCTTCTTTATTTCTCCCACCCTTAAAATTAAAGTTGAAAGTAAAACCTAATTTGCCAGGTGCCTCTGCTTGTCTTCACAACTGGTAAGTACACAACACTGATGACTAATAAACTAGAAGTCACACTTTCAAACCCAAGAAAAATGGTGTGAACAGCAGGTGTAATAATGATTTTATTTGACTCTCTTCCCACTGTAAGTAATTATCCTAATAATTCAGAACACGTAATGCAACTTCTCTTGTCCCTTGAGAAGAATATTCTAAAAGTTCTTCTTTAAAGCGTAAATCCAAACTGAAAGGCAGTTTTCAGGCTTTTCTTTTCTTTTCCATGTGCCAGTCGTGAATGAGGGAGAAGACTGGCAAACAGCCTCTTCAACTCAGCTCCATTTTGTACCCAGACCTTAAGTAGATTAGCTGTCTCCAAACTATGAAGTCAGAATGGTGTTTGCCTCCTCCAAACTTGTCACTCTATTTGCAAACAAACCTCAATTCCCCTTTCTGATAGATTCTTGTCTCTAGATTCTAAGTTTTTCAGAAAAAGTTCTCTGCATGGCGAGTACCTGCCTACCAGAAACACTGTCTTACTGAGGTAACAAGAAACTACTGTAATGACTTGTATTAATAAAAATCATCATCAAAACAAACATTATTTGCATTGGCAAAATAGTCCTAGAATTATAAGAGGTAGACTTTTATGAACCTTGTTCCTGCTCTAGTTTAAGGAACTGTGATATCATCCCCTACACTAACAAGACGGAAATTTTATTCTGTATTCCATATACTGCTATTGTGATGGAAATCTTCTTTGATAATTATTAATTTGAGATTACTGATTTGATCACAAACCAATCCTGTCCAGCTATTAAATAAGAAGTATCTAATGGCAAAATGCTGTTCAACACTGATTCTGCGCAGTTTATACCTCACACTTCAGAGAGTCTACTAAGTGGGGTCATTTACTTATTCAGTTCTGTCTCTGATACAATCAATATCACGACAGAGGTACTCAAAGGAAGAGTTAAAACACCATCTACAATATATTCCTGAAACAGACCTTGAGTGGCACATTCCATAACACAATTAATGACTGATATTATATTGATTGAGCCTCTACTACAGAAACAAAGGAAAGCAGTTCAGTGAAACAAGCAAGGCAAGCAGAATGGCTTCTGTGGTGCACCACTCCAAGCAAACAGCATCATCTTCACTTTTTATTAATGTATCAGTCAATTTTCATGAACAAACACACCAAGTGTGCACAGGGATGGAGTGTAACAAATCATCCTATATTTTTTCCCTTACAGAATGGCAGAAGCATTGGCCGGGCTCTTTTCAATGGCCGGGCAGCAATGGCCGGGCTCTTTTCAATGGTGCCCGGCAATAGGACAAGAGGTAATGGGTACAAACTTGAGTGTAGGAAGTTCCATCTCAACATGAGGAGGAACTTCTTTACTTTGAGGGTGGCAGAGCACTGGAACAAGCTGCCCAGAGAGGTGGTGGAGTCTCCATCTCTGGAGACATTCAAAACCCGCCTGGACGCGTTCCTGTGTAACCTGCTCTAAGGTGACCCTGCTCTGGCAGGGGGGTTGGACTAGATGATCTCCAGAGGTCCCTTCCAACCCTATGATTCTATGATTCTATGATTCTAAGCAGCAAGAGGAATGCTAGGAGGACGGTTCATATCCCTTTGTTTCTGAAGTTATGCAATTCAATCAATTTTGATATGCACCCATATAATTTCAGCAGCTCACGTTACAAGACGCATTTTAATGCAGATAGGTAACAAGATAGTTGGCTCCTCTTCCATGACCATAGCAATATTCTGAGCACCACTCGCTGTTTAGGAACTTACTGAGATCACTTCTGTATAGCCTAATTCCAGAAACTATCATGGAATTGGACAGACATGCAATTGTGCACATCAAGTTAAGGACTTCTAAACAGATCAAGATGGGATTATTTTTTCAAACAAATAAATAAAAACATATATACACACTTATATCCACACTCATGTTTTTAACAGGATAGCTAAACATATGATTTTAAGACAAGCTCAACAAAAATCTTACTCTGTGATCGTGAAAAAGTCCATGAGTTCAGATTTTGTAGCTTTGTTCCAATATGTAAACAATGCGTCTAGGAAAAGAAAAAATATTAAAAACAAGACAAAAAATAGCAAACACAAAAATATTAAGAGTTAACATCAGTTCTTAGTTTTCAGATAACGAGGATTCAGAGAAGATAAAAATGGCTTGTGGGGTACAGATAACTATTACTATTTAAAGTTTTCCTTCAAGCTCATTATACGAATGCACATATCAATTCTCCGAATGATTTTCTACAGTAAGCTTTTAATTATTCCATAATATTCCCATACAATTTCGTATTTTAAATAGTAATAATTACGTAAGTCAGTAGTGAATACAGCGTTATAAAAATATAAGACTTCAGAATACTTTGGACTGTTAGTCCTATAACCTACTTCTTTACAGATTGGTCTCAGCATTTTTTAAATTGAAATTTACGATTTCTTCTTTTTAATTTACAATGCTTTACTACGGATACATTTTTTAGCACAGGTTTCAGATTTTCTTTATTTGCACAGATTTAAAAAATGGCTAGATATATTTTACAAAGCTCGTAGTTACCTAGCCAAGTCTTGGTCTCTTTTGCCAAAAATGTTCAAAATTAGCTAACAAATCCAAAATTATTACAAAGATGTGTGGCAAAGTTTATTTGACACTTGTTCTTTTCCAGCAGAATTGAGACCAAAAAATCCCCACTGTGCTCATGTAAATTTTAACTTGAATTTTCTAGAAATTATGACTAATTTTTTACACATTTCAAAGTGTAAAACAATGAAAAAGATATTTTTGAGCTTTATTATTCTTTTTAATTAAAATACATAAAATAGTATTAATGTAATTACATTAAAATCTAACGGTGTGACTGTATATCGAATACTTATTAACCTTTCAATTCTCATTCTTAAGTGGTATAATCAATTAGAGCTCAAGTTTACTTGAACTAAAATTAGAGTTCAAGTTTACTTGAAATAAACTTGATTTTTAGAAATTAACATCTAAATAGGCACAAGAAAAAAAGTTAGCTACTTTTGATATGTTTAGCACAAACTGAAGAATTCAATGTTTTTACCAAAAGGGACTTGCCTCCTATTTTAAATATTGATCAAGGATAGGGATGATTCTGAGTTGTATGATCCCAGTAAAAAATTAAGATTTGTCATTCATTCAGTATTTCTATACCTCCACAACCTTCTCCAGGATAATATGACTCTTTCAAAAATTCAATGGATCATCTCACAAACATCCCTAGAGAATGAAGAAGCACTAATATCCCCATTCCAGCAATTGAAATATACACAGGGATCAAATCATTTGGTTCCCTGTCATATAGGAAGTATGGGGGAATGGACGAGCCTGAGACTTTTCTACTGATCAATGAACTATTCTTCACCTCCATTTTCCAAACCAGACTGTACAATCACACACAAATACTCACTTCCTTACCAAGTCCTTTAGTTAGCCTCAGCCTTCGAAGGAATAATGACTATTTAATGCTTGCAAGGTTTCAGTCAGTTTAATTTGATCAATCACACATATTTGTAAAACACAGCACAACATGGTACTTACACCTAAAATATTCTGCTGATTTTGAAAAGGCATTAAAATCACAGGCATAACTCCAAAACATGATTTCGAATTTATGAGGAATAGGTGGAATTACCTACCTTCTGACATACTTCTTAAAATATGAAGGAAACACATAAGCAGACTTTTGATCTCTGCTTGGTCAAGTTTGTCATATCGAACTACAGAACTTCCTAAAGTGCTGCTCTGTTGGTTCTGAAAAGAAAACAGACATATTTTGGCTGAAGGCTGATTTAAACTGATAAAAAACTAAAACATTTTAAATTGCCTTACTAATTCCTGCAACAGAAAAAGGATCTCAGAACAGAGACAAAAATGTTTCATGTAGAGACAGGTCACTAAAACACACAATATACACATGAAGTATACCAATTTAAGCCTCTTCACCTTTGTTTATTTTTATGTTCTCCTTTGTATGATATTTTTCCCCCAGAGGGAGGAGTAAGAAGAAAAGTTACCTAACAGTGATTATTAATCAAGTTAATTATACATCGATATCCACACTGTAGAAGTCAGGCATGCCCCTTCTGCTTAGATGAAATATTTTAAAAATAAATGCTACTGTTAGATGATACATATATGCTTCTTTGCTTTTGAAGAGACTTTATGCTGAACTGTAGACAGACTTGCCTCTACAAAATTCTTTCCATTTAAAGATGCAAGAACCTCAAGGAAAACATACATGAATGGTAAGAATATGGTAAGAATATGCATTCTGGAAGATTACCTACTGATAAATAACTTGCCCTTGCTTGGAAAAAAAAAAAAAAAGAAAAAAGAAAAAAGAAGAAAAGTAGTCTTTCTTCCTGTTCATTTGTTTATACAAAATTCCTACTCTTGTGTGAATTTAATCAGCAATGCTCAATATTAAAGTCCGTTCAAAAAGAAAAACAACCATAGCTGATCTTTCAAATTGTGTACCACAAAAGGAAAAAAATAAAACTGTGAGAATATATAAACTGAACCTTAGGCAAAGACTTATCTGTAAAAGAACAATTTCCACACAATCAAGTGTTACAAAATCCTCAGTCTGAGGATTGAAAGGCTGAGGGAATTGGGTCTGTTTAGTCTGGAAAAGAGACGGCTGAGGGGTGACCTTATTAATGCTTACAAATACTTAAAGGGTGGGTGTCAGGAGGATGGGGCCAGGCTCTTTGCAATGGTGCCCGGCAACAGGACAAGAGGTAATGGGCACAAACTTGAGCATAGGAAGTTCCATCTCAACATGAGGAGGAACTTCTTTACTTTGAGGGTGGCAGAGCACTGGAACAAGCTGCCCAGAGAGGTGGTGGAGTCTCCATCTCTGGAGACATTCAAAACCCGCCTGGACGCGTTCCTGTGTAACCTGCTCTAGGGTGACCCTGCTCTGGCAGCGGGGTTGGACTAGATGATCTCCAGAGGTCCCTTCCAACCCTATGATTCTATGATTTAAATGTTTGTCTAAAGGATATATTAGGCCCTTTTTAGTGCCTAATTCTCACTTCCAATATGAGGCCACTTGTGTAAATGGCAAATGAAACAGACATTTAATAAGTTTGCTGTAAAGTCAAGAGTCTGGTACAATTATCTGTGCAACTCTAGTTTCTACAAGAAAGTTGGATCATCTTGTCTCCATGACCTTTTTAAGAGCACATACCAGTGTTGAAAGAAATCCTTCATATCAAAATTAGAAAAAAAAAAATAATAAAAACATAGACTCAAGGGAGAAAAGCACTTAGTTTCACAAACCAAGCGAGAAGTGCCAATACCTCAAGGGTAGAACAACCCTTCCAGGAACACTCCTCACTAAAAGCAGGAGACGTGCTAATCCATGAGGGAACATTTCACAGCACACACATCAATTGACTGCTGAGCCCTTTAACACGTTTTGTGTAAAAAGGAAAGAATTGCTGTCCTAAAAAAATCTGTGTAAATCTGTCACATACTAGTCATTCAATGGATGCGCAGTGAAACTGAATGTGAAACTATGATTAATACTAGCCAGAAGTTACTGTAATTTAGGAGCAAATGGACACCTATATAAGCCTGATTATTGCAGATCGTAAAGACCTCACAAACTGTTTATCTTTGAAATACCTCTGGTGAACAATGAGGTGCTACTATACAGCTTTATGGATACTGAAATAGAGCAGGCAATTAATAGGTGGCAGAGAAGAAACAGAATTTGAGTTTCCTAGACTTTCAGATACTGTCCAAAGCACTAAATAGTATTCCCTCTAAAATAGCTGAACATGTACATAGATAAAACTAGGACTATAGCTACTCACAAGCTTAATTTAAAATCATGCCAATAACCTATAAAGTATTCACGTATTAAAATAGAAACTGATATACTTCCAGCCAATTCTGATTCCACAAGTATAGTTCTACAGGTTATTCTGAAAGAAAATTAGAACAAAAACATGGCTCTTCAGTAATGATATCAAGCAATGAGCAAAAATTTGAAGATAACGTGCATGGAACAACTGATCTACTAGAAAGAAAGTTTGGAAAGCAATGAATAAGAAGCCAGGATTAAGTATTATTCAGGGAAAATATTAACAAGCATGCAAAACATAAATCCTGTATTACCTAAACTGGCAGACCAGAGTAGAATTTTCAAAGGATGTTGACTCCTTTGAAAACCCTTTTACTTGGTAAAAACACTACACATTAGTAATTAACAACATGACAACTAAGTAATAGATGACAGCATTGCCATTTAGCAACAGCGCATGCACAAGATATTTCTTTATTTACTTGGTCAATGTCAAAGAAGATTTTTTAGTTCTATATATGTTAAAGACCCTAAAACTCAAATTCTGCTAATATTTAAGCTGATTGGATTTTTATGCTTTAATCAAATCATGTACATGAACTAGTCCAGGTTTGGCACTTAATGGTGTTTTACATGGATACATTGTACATATTTGCCTTCAGATTCAACTGTTGCAAAGAAGTGGCAAAACTACTGATCACACATTTCACTCAGAAGCTTAACTATACCAAGCACAAAAACCAAATACTTCTTGTAACTGAAGAGAGAAAGCGGCATGCAAAATTTTCTCTGGCACAGCTGGAATTGTCAGAAGTGAAAAATCCATAGTAACACGGTTTTTCTTTGCAGGGTGAGAATTTTCTTCTTCTTCTCCATTAGGGCGCATCGCATGAGCAGAGTGCCTTCTGAGAAGCTTCTCTCTCTGCCACACGAAGGCATGTCAGAGTCAAGGGGAAAAAGTTAACATGTTGTGACTTGCACAACAAGATCTAAGAAAATGAAATGCGATCACTATCAACACAAGCTCTAGAAAGACATGACTGAGTACCTTATAGCTACTGCAGCCAGAGCTCCTAATTTGTAACAGCTTTAAAGTGAAATGATTTATAAAAGTCAAACTAATATAAAAGAAATCACCTAGAGAAAGCACAGCAACTGTTTTTTTAACATTTAAAACATGCTACATATATTGTGTATAGGATGGAGTGAAGGTCTCCACAGAATCAAAAAAGCTGTCCTAACTAGAATTCAGTTCTCAAGTGAAATTCAATACACTTCATCTAGTGCATTTATCTAGCAAAGGAAAAAACAAAAATTCCTGGTTTATGTCTCTACATTGACAATCTTTTCCTGTTCTCTACAAAACACCTTAAAAAATGCAATGCAAAAAGAATTCATATGATAATTATTTTGCAAAAGAAAAAACTTATGTAAAATTCTGGTCTACAGTTACTCTAGAAAGCCCATTCCCAATGGAGATTACAGAAGTTAACTCATAAAAATTAAGATGAAATTTTACGACTATACTTTGTGTTCTCCGTTTTGGTTTAGTTTTTTGTTGTTTTGTTTTTTTTTTTCTTTTTTTTTTTTTTTTTACCTTGTCAAGGGAATTGCTCTTGTCACTTTGTCTTTCTGGGAGACTGTTTCCTGAGTCTGTACTTATAAGAGAGCCTCTTGAGTCAGCATTCCTCACATTATTAATATTTGGAGTTGACGTGGTATATGGGGAAGCTAAAAAAAAAAACACAAACCCAAAACAATATAAAAATCACAAACAATACATACACTCAAAAAAGTCACTCCATAGTTTAGTCAGACTTCTAAACCCACCATATATGTACATGTTTTTTAAGAAGGCAATTAATTCCATTTAGCTACTTTTAATGAAGACAAACTTATTCTAGATTTTCAGGAAAGTATTTATGTATGTACACACACACAGACTTATGTAAAACTGCATAGACACGTGTGTAAAAACAGATGTAGCAATACACACACACTTTTATGAAGAAGCATGTATATTTAAAAAAATTCCCCTTCCCCATTTTTCATCTGGTTTTCATTTGTTTTTGTTTTTTTTTTTAATTGACTAGTGACACAACTAATTACAGCAGACAACAACAAAAAAACCACATTAAGACGACAGAGAGGAGGATGCCCACAGGTGCGTGCAGGTAGCACTCCACTTGGAGAGGTAGTCTCCACCGTCATGTACAATTGGGGATTATGGCACTCTTGCCATAAGTGACTAAGGCTAGTCTTGTCTCCTATTTCTCTGAAGCAAGATAAGAACGATCACCTTCAAAAAAGCAGCTCTGTCCAGGAAACAGCTTTAGTTTCAAATAGAAAAGCAAAATCAAAAAAATCCCAAAAGACTTCATGTTCAGGCTGTGAATTCTGGCCCACGCTGAACAGCTAACTGCAGCAGGGTTCTGTTAATTACAGTAGCAATAACATTCAAGTACACATGCAGAGAGCAGCCAAAGTTGAACATAAAACAATTATTTCTGGTAACAAATGAGAAAGGAAAACGGTTCATTTTTAAATTATTTTATTTTATTTTTTAAGTGCTTACCAATGCCAGAGATAACACCAAATAGATCTTTAGGAAGATTGTTATCCAATGTGTTTCCTGATTTTTGTGGCGTTACTAGCTGACTTGCAGTTGGCAAATTAAGTGCATCATCCTTTGCACTCTGTTCGGAAAAGAGAGGAAAATGAGATTATTGTTTTCTGACACTATGGATTTAGTGAATATGACATACTTTATCTTCGAGAGCAGTATTTGTTATATATTTGTTTCTTACATTTTAATTTCTATTAAATATGGTCAAAAGGAAGGAATGAGATGTTCAGGTATTTGCACAAACTTAAGATACCTCAGGAAACATTGAAGAATTTAATATTCCATTAGATTTTAAACACTATAAAACAGATATTGCCAGAAGATCCAAATTACTTTTATTTCAAGCAGCCAAACATTTCATTGTTGGAAGGATATCATGAATTTCTTTCTTGATACCAAATGGAACGCAGCAAGATATGGGCAAAAATAAAATACACTAATAATAAAATCTTCGATTCAAAAATTGTATGCAACTATGATATATCAATATACATCTTCACAAATTCCATTTGAATTCCTTCTCCTGTAGCCCTCTTAACACTAGAGCTGTTCCAAAAGCACACTCCTTTAAGGTTAAAATTTTTTCTCTAATTTCTAGAAAATCAATTTTTTTTTTTTTTGTGGTCCATTTATTTCAGTGTTAGACTGAACTGGAAAATAAGAATTTTAAAAAAATCTACGACCAATATGCATTTTTCTTCTGCTGAACAGCAATAGCAACTAACGGAGCTGTTGGGATTTTAGTGAACATAACTATGTGTTAGACGTCGGGAGAGTGTCCTCTTGCATAAAAATGAAGTACGTGCAAGTGCCTTCAGTGCCAGAATCTATAAGAATAGAGGCAAACTGTTTATACAAACTAGCAGGCAGACTAAAGAGAAGTGTAATTTTTGAGTAAAAAACAGAGACGATTTAATGAAATCTCCTCTCACAAAAAGCGATCAAAACCGGTTAACAGATACAAAAGGAAGGCCATTAAATTGTAGAAACAACTGATATTTTTTACTTGAAATACACTGTTCCTTCAGCTACTTTGGCTGCTCTTCTTAGAGCACTCAAAAAGATGCAGCAGGTCCAATCCTGTGTGGTGTATAGTTTGCATTGAAACACAGGCACATGGACCACAGATATAGAAAAGGTGAAATGTGACATGGCAGTACAATCACATGGCATTAGAATGATGCTGTGGCAATCTTTGTGGCCTAGCATTCTGCAAAAATCTTCAAAGGTTCACGTAAAGATCAACAAAGGCACTGTAACCTGTATGTAGGACCAAATTAGCCTGTTATCATGTTAGGTGTAACTTAGCTGGGCCACAGAAACTGCAGGCAAAATCCTGAAGGTTAACTAAGCTTTTAATCTTAGAGTTTTCCACTAGACTTTGAGCAACCTGGCCTAGTGAAAGGTGTTCCTGCCCATGGCAGGGGGGTTGCAACTACATGATCTTTAAGGTCCCTTCCAGCTCTAACCATTCTATGATTCTATCAAAAGCAAGGAGAACAAACTCTCAGAATTCTGAAGCTTATGAAACTCCGTTTGCCAGAAGTATGGCATTCCATATACACGTTACCAATAAATTATGAAAAAAATAATTCAGAATATCAAATAGAAATGGTCACTCACATTGCTGGAAGGGTTAACAGGAAATGGAGATACATCTTTAACATTGATTCGCTGAACATTTTCTATGAGCAGTCCAAAGAGCGGCAAATACATAGTGGCTATTCTTGCTTGATGGCTCTAAATAGAGTTCATTAACAATTACAGATTTAATTTTTAATCAGCAATTTTTTTTTAAGCTATTCACTCCTAAATTACAAAAAAAGGAGCATTTAATAAATATTTGTCAAGCCAGAGCCCACATTCATAAGTTCATAAAAGGCAAAACGAGTGATCATCACTGTATTTAATTCTAATTTACAGAAGATCAGCAAATTTTATTTACTGTTCCGATATAATGCAGAAAAAAACCCTAAATTAATGTGATTTTAGCTAAGACGAACCAAGTAAATTAATATTATGTTAGCTTGATAAATTAATGATATGTTCCATTAAAATTTTATGGCTTCTCCACAGCACAGCTGATGTTAAGAAAAGTCAAGAAAATTAAAAATCACTCAAAATTTACTGCCATGACTTGTAGCTTTCTTATACTCATTTGACAAATTAATAGATGATGGAAGGAAAGCTGCCAAATATTACTAGCTAATGTTTAATGAAAATAAGATCTTTAAAAACATTCGTAAAAATCTGATTACTTTAAGAATAACAGATTATACTGTGCTAAAATATAATAAACACATGTAACTACGTTAGAAGGTGCCTTGTGCTTTCATTTGGTAAAAATACGGGATTTACCGATTGATTTTGATACAATTTTCATACATATTTTTAATCACAGTCTGAACAGAAATAACACTGCCGCAAATTAACAAGTTTTTTGCGAAAGAAAAAACTTTCTGTATGTGTGCAAACTCAATATTTATTATTTTGTACTACTAGAATAGCAATACACTTACCCTGGAAGCATATCTATCATCAAAAGAATGCTTTATCATCAAATTCTTGAGCACACTAATAGCAATCTGCCGCACATCTCTGAACTCTTGTAATGCATTGCCCACCTCCCTTAGAAGCAGTCCCACTAAGAAGTGATTTTTACAGAACTCATCAGTTAATGAGTAGTCCAGGTGAAGGTCTGGAAGTAAAGTACAAGTTCTATGTAAGGAATGGTATAATTTAAATCAATTTCTCAATTAACTTAAGGCTGAACTAAAATGTTTCCAACATTATTGACAAATTCATATATATTACTACATATGTAATATTTAATCATAGTTATTAATATACCCGCAGCCCAATTCACTACATAATGATGCATTTATTAAACAGAAAAGGATGATGTATATTCAATCAACAGAACACAGATAAATCTAAACACATTATTTAAAAAAAATACATATTTTAAATACTGACCAATATTCAAAAGCGTTCCTATTAAATTTACCTGGAACACCATCTTACAACTCCAAATTCAAATTTCAAGTCTATATTCAGGCACTGGAAACACTTATAGTGCGCAAAGGTAGTGCAAATTCTATCTCTCAGGAATTTAGTTGCATGGTAGAAATATAATTTAATTTTTAGTCTGTGGTTCAGTCCTAGGTTAGTAAATTTGAAGGAGACCCGCTACAAGAGGAGTTTCCCAGGGTCTATCCTACATAATACTACTTCATCAGTGACCTGAAAGAGGAGAATGGAGTGCACCCTCATCAAGTTTGTGGGTGGGGTACAGTCCATACGCTCAAGGGCAGGACTGCATTTTAGAAGAATCTAGATTCTACAGGAACGGGTAGACAGAAAGGTAAATTCGACAAGGACAAATGCAAAATTCTGCACCTGGGATGGATGAACTTCCTGCAATGGTACCAGCTGTGGAATGACTAGATTGGGAGCAGCTCTGCTGAAAAACACCTAGGGGTCCAGGTGGACAGTAGCTTCAACAGGAATTAGCACGGCATCCTGGCAACAATGAAGGCTAACAGCACACTGGGATGTTATCAACAGGATCATTGACAGTTTATCAAGGGAAGTGTTTATTTCCCTTTACTTAGCACTTGCTAGACATATGTGTAATACTGTGTGTAGTATTTGGGCCTTCTAGTACAAGAAAGATCCTAACTTGATTGAGTTCAGTGAAGGACCACCAAGGTAGTTAGAGGGCTGGAGCATATGCCCAATAGGAGAATTTGAGGGAACTGAGCTGGTTTCATCTGGAGAAGGGAAAGCTTGAGGTGACCTGATCAGGAGATTACTACAGACCTACTGAAGTTCCTTTTAACCTGAATGGTTATATGAAAAAAAAAAAAAAAATAAAGAGCACACCAAACCTCACACTGCACACCTACCTACAGGAGTCTTGCAGGCTCGCGAAGCTAGTGAATTAAAAGCTAACTCATGAACAAAATGCAAACTTAATAATCATAGCAGGAAATGGAGGCAGAGTCAAGGATGTAGTTTACCATATCTTTTAATGACTAGATACTTTGGATAGATTACTCTGCTGCCTAAACTATTCCTTTAAATTTAAATGAAAGGATTACAACTTTAGGCTTCTGTTTAACAACTTCAAGGTTTCCAACATCTCATCTGAAGTTACACAGTCTACACATCTAATAATAAAAAGGTGACATCTAACAAATATACCACACACTTCTTTGGCAGAATTTACCTTGATATCTCTGAACTCTGCCTTTTCCAAATGGCATTGGTAGATTCAAAGGTATGTAGTGCTCATGATTACAGACTACACGGAGAAATTCAAATTTGAATTCGAAAAGAGTCTGCAAAAATAATTTTAAAGCATAAATTAAACAACTGATGCAGTGATTTGCATAACACATTAAAACCAGCTTTCTACCACAAAAGGGTGATTTCTCTCAGTCTTGCAGTATGAGGGATATAGACTTGTCAAAGTTCCATATGTCAGTATAAAATAATTCCAACATAATTCACACTTGATAACTGGATATAATTCTATTTACTGTTCCCATTATCCAAAGTTTACTAGCACATTACGTACTGATGTAAGAAAAGTTCAGACCCACAAAAGAAATTCTTTGGACATCTGGTACATGCTTTCACCACTACAGTAAATGTACAGAAATTTATCAGATATAAATTCCAACTTTGGCCACTCTCACATTCAGGCTTAAACTTTCTGCTTAGTGTTGCACCCCCACCCCCCGCCACTTTCACAGTACACACACTCTAGGGTGATAAAGTTCCACCTGAAGATGGGAATCAAAACAAATATATATAATATATAGTGATTTGATAGGAAAAAAATGCTATAGGCACAGGACAGGGACTTTTAATGTAACTAGGAAGAAGTCTGAAGAATTAATGCAGGACTCTATCCACATGCATCAAGAAGAGGCAGCTTATAAAAGTAGTTTTTTGAAAAACACTGAGTACCTTCGGGTCTCCTGGGGCAAAGCAGCTGATGTAGTTATTGATTTGCTTGAAAACAAAGCCTCTATCCATAAAAGTAAAACACCTCTGGGGAAAATAAGCAAAACCAAGATAGTAATGATTTAGTACTGTCTCAGGGCTCAGTAATTATATTTCTGTATTTAACAAGTTTATTTTCCAAACACATTATTGATATTTCAGTTTGAATATAAAAAACAATAAAACAATCAAACTAAATATATGTATACATATATGAATACCAAATTTTCCCTTAGAGTGGAGAATATAAACAAATTGTAAATAAAAAGCAGTTTGAAGAGAAGAACTATATCTTGACAGAAATGAAAATTACATGGCACTAGCAGCTTTATCCACCATTCTATTTCCCATCCTTTTTTTCTCCCTACTGGATCTTATTGGCTGAAAAAGAAAAGACACTGAAAGTCTGTCTACATAAACAGCATGCAAATAAAACACTACTCAATGTATGAAGCTGTTGTAGGATTAGAAGGCAACCTTGATAATGTTTTTAAAGGAAAAAAAAAAAAGAAAAATCAAAATACGTTTTGGATAAAATATAGATTCATTTAAAAATTATCAAACTTTTGAACAGATGTCTTCTTGATTACAGAAGACGCAAATTATATTTCAATGCATTTTAACTTGGACATAGAATTATACTTAAAAAGCATGATGCATATTCAATTTTATATGAGTGGGTTTTAACACTTTTTAAAATGCTTGGAGCAGTATTATTGAAAAGGTAACCGCAGAGCCCAAGTCACTTGTGTACTTACTTTTATAAAGGCAGCAAGACTATGGTTTGCATTTTTTGAAGCCTCTGGATTGTCTCTGTACTTCTGAGTGATGTGTGGCATTAGCATATTAACAACTGTTTCAACTGCATGATGAAAGGAAGCAGAAAATCTCTGGTTTCGCAACAGCTACAAACAAATTCAGATATAACATTTAATACAGTTTATAACACAAAAATATATCAGAAAACTTACTTTAGATAAGATACAGATAACCTGACAGGGAGAGGGAAGACAAAGAAAGCTTTCAAGTTTTCTCATTTGTCATTTAAAGCAACATTTTCTTTAAATTCAAGATTTTCCTGAACTTTCTAGACTGAGGGGGGAAAAAAGAGCATTTGGTTAAAAGAAAATATTACAACATGCACTAACATCTGTTATTAAAATTCAAGCAAGGCAGTCTTTGATGACAAAAACACATGTATAAAAGTTTTTAAGTGTAATGCATTAATAATTTTCTATACTACAATAAACTTGATGACAGAAGCCAAGAATAAAAGGGAATCTTTTAATTTTATCCATCTTCCTTTCCAAAGCAGACGCCAGCTGGTTCACATATAATAGCTGCATTATCAGACTCTCTCTTCTATTTCGAAAAAATACCCAGTTTTTGCTCTTCTGCAACTATCTTTTTAGTAACTCCTTTGCCTTTTTCCATTGTGGAAATTCTCATCCATGCTTCTTTCTTTCTCTTGCTCATCAGTGACTTCAAATCTCATCTCTTCCAGGCTTCAGCAACTTACTCTCCACGTTTTTAAGTTTCCACAATCAGAACTTTTTCCTTTGCTTTTAGGTAGTTTGCCAGTTAGCTTAAAAGATTTCCTCTACTTTCACAATTTCCTCCTTTCCACTCACCATCTATACTGCCTTCATCCATGATTTTGTACATTCTGAACAGTATTGGTCAGTAAGTCCTCTTCAGCTTTTTGGCACTGCAGAGCCTCTTTTATTTCTCTACATCTTACAATCTTTAATAAAGATTCTGTCTTTTGTCTGAAGGGACTTAATGACAGGTGGTGTGAGGCTGAAGAAGTTGATGTTATCAAAAACTGTTTCAACTGTACAGTCATCATGTCTTTTCTTTCTGAAAACTGAAATCAAAACATCCAAGTGCTCTGAATACTTTGTTACTTAAATAAGTTATTTTAACTATATTGAATGCAACATTCCTAGGCAGAACAAGTCACTGTCAAGGCCCTGCATAAATCGATGATTACACAATTTGCTCCCTTGGTGGTTGAATTCCAAAGTCTCTAGTTCTATTTAAAAAAAAAAAAAA
>VYZM01024405.1:66879-86248 GCA_013398915.1 Dromas ardeola
GTCACTGATCTCCAACTGGACTCTGTGCCCCTAACCACTACCCTCTGAGCTCTGTCTTTCAACCAGTTTCCTATCCACCTTACTGTCCATTCATCTAACCCACTCTTCCTAAGCTTCCCTATGAGGATGCTGTGGGAGACCGTGTCGAACGCCTTGCTGAAGTCAAGGTAGACCACATCTACCGCTCTCCCCTCATCTATCCACCCAGTCACGCCTTCATAGAAGGCTATCAGATTAGTCCATTATACTTCCATTTCAGTTTAAATGATTAATTAAATTGATACAATTAATAACACTGATTAGAATAAGTTCAAAATGGTGGGGTGAAATAAGAAATACTCCATTCACAGAGTGAACAGAGGCACAAACTCCTTCAAAGAACATCAAATCAATAATGGAAATACAAGTTTACAGATTCCAAATTATTTGAACAGATACTATGAAACAGAAAAAAAAAAGTGAAGAACAGAAAAAAGTCCATCTGAAATATTTTTCTTACTTGGATTTGCATGAAACAGTATTTCTATTGATTAGTGGTAGAAAAGGTTGTCTTTTCTTTTTGCTAGAAATTTTAAGGAATTCCCAAACAGCTGATCAGTTTACACGAGCAAGAAGTTTGACACCTTAAATGTGAAAGGATGCACTGCACTACACACACAGCAAACCCTTTATGCATATATTTGCATTCTAAAAACTCCTAAACAAATGGTAGCTGTCACAGTTCCCTAGACAGTTTAAGAAGTTAGCAATAAAAGCTTGCCCTCTTTCACACTTCAGAAGATAGTTAAATCCGTAGTACTTGTACCATGTAAATACTCAACTACCCCCACCCCCTCAAACTGAAGACCTATTTCTAGATTAAACACCAGGTAAAAGTTTATGTCTCTATATTAGAGTGTGTCAGGTTGTTTTTGCACAAAACACGTCTTTCCTGACAACTGCCTAAGCTGTTTCTAAAAAAACAGTATCTCCCAATAAAGGTTCCAGTATTTCCAGTACCAATGTTCCAATTAAAATCTGAGATTTTATTTAAAAAACAAAAATTATTTCATCCTCTCTTTTTAGTAACAGAAAGGAGACCACTCTCTCCTTCAAATTTCTATTTCTACAAAGGGTGCAATGCTGAAGCCTGGTATCTTTACCGAGTGATGTATTTCAGTAGAATGCATAGTTCAACTTGAATCCATAAATCATGCTCTTCCTTTTCTCTCTATTATTATGATATTCTGCAAATTATGTATCAGAAATTAGTGCTAAAATGAGTGCAGTTGAATACTGTATTAAGGCAGATTTTTTTTTATTTACTACTAGATGACAGTCAGTTTGGTGATATGATTTAATTCTTCTAACTAAAAGTAAACCAGTAACATGAACAGGAAAACATTTTTATTTTGACTTGGACATAAAACATGTTACTTTAGAGAATATCTAATTATTAAAAACTCATTTGATCAATTATCACATGGAGTTCACATGCTTCTTAAATGAAGAATTAATCAATAACCTCTTTAAAGATGAAATCTCTTGAAACAGAAAAGTCCAGACACTTGAAGTAAGCATCTCAAACTGGGACCCAAACTCTACTGGGACTCAAACCCTACTGATCATACCACAGCAAAACAGTAATAAGTGTAGCACTCCAAAGCTTTTTTTCCTGATCCTTGTCCAAACAATTACTCTCCCCGCCTCCCGCCCCAGACTGCCATGTACTTCAGATTTCCAGTTATGTTCTAAATACACTGTGAAAATACTGATAAAAACTTTAGATCAGCCTGGCACGTTACTCAGCTGGGACTATTTTGTATACTTGAAACTTTACTTTCAAGACTTGTTTTAATAGAGAAGTAAGTAAACTAAAAAGCTGTCACCAACGTAAGAAGAATACTGCTTATAGGCCAAGCTGGTAGAAAAATGCCTGTTTCTAAAATGTTAGCACTCTCCTTCCAGCACAAGAAAGAACACAGAATTAAATATTGATACTTCTTATTGCATATAGAAGGACTGTAAACTGCATGATTCACTGTTCCGAAAGTAATTTTATATCACAGCTACTGTACTGCTCAGGAAAAAGCCCCCAGGGGGCTTTTACATCAAAGACCACTATCTATTGCTTCCAACTTCACTGTACCGTAAGTATTAAAAAATCTTACTAAAGAGTGATGATTTACACAGACTGCTCTACTGTATGGATTTTAAGGGCTTTCTGTCCTTTTATAACAACATTGAATCTAGCCCTGTAGTTTTTCTGTCTAATATTTCAACTGTTTTCTCATTCTGCTTTGCTTTTTCTCCTCCATTTCTCACAAATAAAGTTATTATCTATAAATCATAACCATGATATACAAATTTTTCTTCTAATATGTAATAAAAATACGTGATGGAGAAAGGAGAGACTATATCAATTCTCTTTAGAATAACATTATTTATTGCAAAAGTTGACATACCTTCACTTTAGAGTTTTCTATCAAATGCTGAGCCATTGATTTTATCAGAACTTCAAAGAAAAACCACGAATACTGCAGAGAAAAGAAAACATTCTGTAAAATTGCCACATGCATTCAACAACTATTTCAATACAATTAGTTCCCGTTCTTCAGTTTTGACCAGATAAGAACATATAGTAAAAAGTGTAGTTCAATATATACCTTAAGTAGCTTGTTGCTTGTAAGAAAGTCAGCAGATGGCTTTAAAATCGTTGTCATGGATTTTGTCAGTTCTTCATGTACTGTCTTATATTCAGAAGCAACATAGGGTTCTGCTTTATAAGCATACTTGGGGAGGAAAACCAGAATATAATATGAAACTATGACATAATACCAAACAACTGAATTTAAACAGTGCAACTAAATTTAAACATACTCTTTTTAAAGAAAAAAGGAAACATTTCATTTACTTTACCTACCTTGACATAAGACCTCAGGTAGCTATCCAAGCCTTCTTCATGACACTGAGCAACAATATGGATAATAACCCTAAACAGATGGAAGACAGAAAGCACGTATGCCTACAAAGAAAGCTATGATTGCAATAGCAAAAATGCTAGTGAGTTACAGATTTGTGTGATGTCGCAGTCATCACTTAAACTGTATGAAGCACTTAAAATTCTTTACCTTGTCACATTGACTGCAACTTCCTCTTGAGTTGCTCTAGTGAGAACTCTAAACAACTGATTTAGAACAGTTGGCAGGAAAGCTATCATCACATGACCTTCCATAGCATGAAGGCTCTGAAAGAAAGCAGTAATACTGTCAATCCCTTCAAAAAACAGCATTTAAATCACAAGTTCTGAAACAATAAATTTTAATGCAAGTCTTTTTTCAAAAACAGATGCTGCTGGCACTATTTGGTGTCAGTTACCAGAAATATAACTGCACAGAATGCAATTGAGAACAGTTTCCAACATAAATGTTTGGCAAGTATTTTCTACATTTAGGTAAATTAGGGATAAAACTTAGGCGTTATTAAAAGGATTTTAGAAGTAGTTATTTGTACTTTTCCATTCAAATGCATACTAGGTAACATTTCAATGAAAAGATGACTTGTGTATACCACAGCAAGCTGACACTGCCACTCTGGAATACTTTGCTCTTTCGTCCACCAATGCAGACATTTAGCAAACAGAAGTTCCACAAAAACATACAGATTGCTTACCTGTGATAAGTGTAATACTAGTTACTGCAAAACAATAACATGTTAAAAAAAATCGAATGAAGTAAAATCCCTAATTATCTAATGCTGGAAATTGGAGACAGTGAATTACTAACCACCACACTTCATGATATGCCTTTGCATTCCATCACATGCAAAAGATATTACAGACATAACCACCTTGACACGAAAGGCAGTGATGGCATTTCATTCGGTGTTAAATAGCTGTCATGTCTTTGAACGTTTGCCTGTACGCACATTCACACTATTCAGGATTCAAAACAGTCTTCCCTTCTATGTGATGTGTGATTTTTCTTGCAAACAGCAGTCATATGCTACAAAATCTTTTCTCTAGGTCTTGAATATCAGAGCATTGGGTAAGCATGCAAATGGAACTTCAGCTCAAACTTTTGTCCAGGATGCAGATGTTTTTTGGTAAAGGTGCTCTTTTAAGCAGGACTCCGAAACGACTCATAACCCTATTTCTGATGCCTTTGAGTACTCAATTACACTTAGACTGACAGAAGTAGCTGTGCCCTTTGATCCCTCAGGCAGCAACGTAGGTAACTACATGCAGATACCTCAACTTATGAGATGCTAAGTGATGTTTGGGCTCATGAAACACTAAGGAAAGCATACAAACATCTTGAGTCAGGTGAGTCTCAGAAAACCTTTAATTAGAAGTGTCAGACGGTGCTTACACAAAATCCTGTTAGGGAGGGCAAGAGCAGATAGAACAGAGAATAGAACACTTGTCAGGTTCAGTAACTCAAGCTACTCTGCCAGTAGCACACTGACTTCGTGGGGGAAAGTAAATCCTAGGTATTTAAATGTGTCATTGCCATTAAAGCATAGACATTACCTGCAGGAAACTGTCACCAGCAAACTGAAACGCTGATCTTTAAAAAAAAAAAAAAAAGTTTAGCCTACAGGCTGGTCAAGTCTGGCACAGGTACAGAAGGCAAGCTCTCAATACACCAAAGTAAAAAGTATTTGGGTCCTTGGGAGGCAAAGCTAGACAGGAATTGGGCCCAATGGAATTGAGAATAGCCATAATTTGTATTTAACACAGAAGACAGCATTTGTTTTCTGTTACCATGAAGCGAGGGAATAAAGTCAATATGATGCGCTAATCTGGTGGCACGGAACATGTTCATACTGTGCAGTGAGAGTATTCTGGTGTTCGATGACAAGCAAAAGCTATAAAGAGGTATTATAGAGTTAAAGACTTACAAAGGTCACATTATGCTGTCCCAGGGACTTTGGCAAGACATGGTCTTGTCACTGAACCTAAAGAATTTGCTAATGCAGAATTAATAGAAACGTAAATAAATTACGTGTTTAAGCAAAGGAATAAGCTACCTAAATGTATTACAGCATATGTGATCATATACGACTGAATTAAATTATGTGATTTGGGAGTGATGTGAGGAAGTGTTCTTTTGAGCTTTCCCTAAAATGA
This sequence comes from Dromas ardeola, assembly GCA_013398915.1. Lineage (NCBI taxonomy): Eukaryota > Metazoa > Chordata > Aves > Charadriiformes > Dromadidae > Dromas > Dromas ardeola. The sequence goes on from VYZM01024405.1 coordinate 71,990, forward strand.
CACTTCAATAGCCGATAGTCATTTTGTTCTACCAGACTCACAAGAGTTGTGAATATCAAGAAAAGAATCAAGCCTCTGATTCCAGCCAAGTGTCATTTTTGACCGTCAGTGGGTAGCAACATAAATCTGAAATTGCCATGCTAGTCCCTGGAAGAGATTTTCATTATATCAGATTCGAGTAGAGTTCTGGTAAACTTAAGAAACAGTGGGATTTCTTGAAGTACTGTGAATTCCAATGAATCAAACAGGTCAGAAACTGAGTGTTGTTTACAGTTTCAGCTCCTGAAGTAAGAATCAACCAACTGCCCACATCAAAGTACAGGGCTGTTCCATTGCTCATAAGATGAACAGTTACTGCTGCCAGGACTCTGGTAAAGAGGCTCTCCATGGTATGCAAACTGATTTTTTAACAGTACCGATTCAGACTTGTCATGTATGCAGAGATTTTAGTAACAATGGCTCTTCTCATGTAACATCTGACTGTTTCCCAGACCAACAGCTTTATACTATAGCACCAGAAAAAGCAAATTCTGTTTTTTCACCTGAACTTATCAATAAAGATATTAAATTCCCTGATGTCCAGTATGGGCAATAATCCTTCCCTTCTTCTTGATACCAGGAAACATCTGCTATTTTCTCTAGCACCTCAAGTAGCAGGAAGGCTACATCCCTTGGAAAAAAAAGTGATGGAAACGATACTGACAATTTTAAAGAGCTTCAATGAGCCACAGGTCAGAATCTAAGACCTCTAATTCATCACGACAGATACTCAGAATATACCATCTTTATTATGTGGAGAGAAAAAAAGACAGGTTAAGTCCAATGATAAAGGTTCAGTGTCCCAACTGATCTCAAAACCAAAACCAGAGGACAAGAAGGGAAAGCTGCACCAATGAGAAAAAATGCCTTTTATGACTAGGACTTATAAAAATCTGGATGACTCCTTTGTTCGTATTTTGATATAACACGGGAGGAAATTGAATACCAACAACTTTAAATCCCTTGCCAAAAAAGTACCAACAGTAGGAAGTGAGAAGTAAAGAGGTTCCTTTCTTCAGACAGACATCTCAGATGGCAGGATGACAATCTCCCAGAAGGATTACTTGGGGAAAGACAGAATATTCCCCTTGGCCTCAAGGCAAGATGAAATACTCTGAAGCAGCAGTTCTTCTGCTTTTCTGTCTCTATTGGAGAGATTTCTTCAGGGAACAAACGACATATATACAGTCCAAAAGACTATATTTTGAAAAGTGTCACAATGACAGAAGATATTCAAGTGTTGTATCAGGGAGCGTTTCTTCACATAAACTGTCTCTAACTGCAGTAAGGCCTCTTGACACTGCAGAGTGCTGACTTTTAAAGCTAAAACACTACCAGGTTTAGCCCTATCGCCACCTAATTGGAGACCATTTGGTACTACAATTACAGCTGCTTTAGATGAATGGACAGTGGGGTGGATACAAAAGTGATTGAAAGACAGAGCTCAGAGGGTGGTGATTAGGGGCACAGAGTCTAGTTGGAAGTCAGAGAAAAGTGGTGTTCCCCAGGGGTCAGTACTGGGCCCAGTCCTCTTCAATACATTCATCAATGACCTGGATAAAGGGACAGAGTGCACCCTCAGCAAGTTTGCTGATGACACAAAACTGGGAGGGGTGGCTGACACACCGGAAGGCTGTGCCGCCATACAGAGAGACCTGGACAGGCTGGAGAATTGGGCGGAGAGAAACCTCATGAAATTCAATAAGGGCAAGTGTAGGGTGCTGCACCTGGGGAGGAATAACCCCCTGCACCAGTACAGGTTGGGGGCTGAGCTGCTGGAGAGCAGCTCGGTGGAAAGAGACCTGGGAGTCCTGGTGGACAACGGGATGACCATGAGCCAGCAATGTGCCCTTGTGGCCAAGAAGGCCAATGGCATCCTGGGGTGCATCAAGAAGAGTGTGGCCAGCAGGTCGAGGGAGGTCATCCTCCCCCTCTACTCTGCCTTGGTGAGGCCACACCTGGAGTACTGTGTCCAGTTCTGGGCTCCCCAGCTCAAGAAGGACAGGGAACTGCTGGAGAGGGTGCAGCATAGGGCTACCAAGATGATTAGGGGACTGGAACACCTCTCTTATGAGGAGAGACTGAGGGAATTGGGTCTGTTTAGTCTGGAAAAGAGACGACTGAGGGGTGACATTATTAATGCTTAAAAATACTTAAAGGGTGGGTGTCAGGAGGATGGGGCCAGGCTCTTTTCAGTGGTGCCCGGCAACAGGACAAGAGGTAACGGGCACAAACTTGAATATAGGAAGTTCCATCTAAGCATGAGGAGGAAGTTCTTTACTTTGAGGGTGGCAGAGCCCTGGCACAGGCTGCCCAGAGAGGTGGTGGAGTCTCTGTCTCTGGAGACATTCAAAACCTGCCTGGACGTGTTCCTGTGCAACCTGCTCTAGGTGACCCTGCTCTGGCAGGAGGGTTGGACTAGGTGATCTCCAGAGGTCCCTTCCAACCCTACCATTCTGTGATTCTGTGACAGCAGTGGAAATAAGGATGGGTCCAGATCTAAAATTACCAAGGAACTCAAAACAGATACTTTACATGAGAAACACAGAGAAATGACATCTTATATCAAAACAAGAATGTCAGTAGCAGAAATCCCAGTAAGAGGCATCTCTAATGACTCATTCCAAGTAACCACAGGGGATTATGAAGTTCAGCTACAAGACTACTTGTTCTTTGCCTTATCCTTTTGATGTGAAGCTACCATTGCCAGAATCCATTCTAAAGAGTTGTATTATTGTCACATGCTTCGCCAGCATGTTTTGGGATTGCAAAATTTCAGAATGAAAAAGACAAATAGGAGACTGAGAAACAGGTCTGTCAAGTAAAAAAAAAGGTAATAATAATTAAACCCCAAAACTATTTCCAAATAAACTTATTCCATCTTCCTGCTGTTAATGTACTGTGTCCTGTTTTGTACCAAAGTCGATCACAAGAGGTCTTGGGGCAAGAAAGAGGGCTCAGAGCTATGGTTTTGACATAACCAAGGTCACAAAGCAAGTCCACTTCATAAGTGTGCCACATTCAATAGTTAAGTTCTTACTTAAATGACCTGAGTAGACAGTCTAGTTTTATTAATTCATGGTATTCAATTACAACAAGAAACTCTGTTGTGCCTAAGAGGATCAGCTTACTGATTGTTGTGCCTAAGGAAGTGGCTCTTGGTAAAGACAAAATTGCTGTGGAAACCATGTACTCTACTGGCCTAATCCTGAAAGAGAACCGTAGACATGACAGTGATGACCTCCTAAGCAAAATTTTAGAAAATTAAGAGTCATCATTCCTTACCATTCCCATGTGAGTTCAATTTCATTCTGTTGACAAACTAAGCCATTTGTGGCTTAGTTTTGAAGTGTTTTGAAATTATTACTCATAAGACTGACCAATACTGTTTCATTATTTCCTTATGGTTTCCTCTTATACTGCAATTGTAAATTATTTAGGGCAGGAAGTATCTTTTGTTCTTTTTATACTGCATATTCCATTAAAGAGACCTAAAAAATGTCTGAAGCTCCTAGGTTTTGCAAGAGCATAAATAAATAGCATATGTTATTCACTGCCATTTTATACCTTAAGATATTTTACAAGATCAGTTCCTAGGGCACGCGCTCCAGACTCTGTTTTCTGACAGTACTGAAAAAAATTATGCAAGTGCTGGTCCTGTCAAAGACAAAAAGAACAATAAATTAAACAATATCTAACATTACTATCATAATTGAAAACAGAACACATTAAAAGTATTTTTAATAGAAATCCATTTACGTGTCCACAGATTCAATTTTCAAAAATAATTGAAGTGCAATATTCCAAAGACTAATTTAGTCTACATATAACTGATTTTTTTTTAATCCACAGAAGAAATTTCCAGTGATTTTGGAATACCTGTTATGCAAACCCCCACGTATATTTCACGAAAACGAACTGACATGCAGAAAATAGCATACTTAATGTTAGTTATCCCAACTGACCACAATTTGTATTTTAAGAGCAGCTATAACAGGACTCATTGCTTTATAGACATGCCAGTAAATAGCTTTCAGGCAGCTATGACCTCTCATCTAACATGAAAACTCAGATTGGAATGGATTACAATGTTAGACACAACAGGCCCACATTTTGAACAGCTTCCATTTAAGATCGACTGTTTTTCATAGATGATGTGAAAGAGAGATACCAAGCAAAGTGTCCAAGAGACAAAAACGTGAGAGATTAGCATACTGAGTCTAAGAATCTTCCCAAATATTGTACACACATATAATAAACATACATTATTCCTAAAACCTTCTCTAATTTAATTTGTTTTATAACTCACCTGTGTATACACAGTTGACACCAGATGCGTTGATATTTTTAACAGTTGTTTGCCTCCATCTACCCATTTAATTTCAGGACCAGAATGCTGCACACACACATGTGGAAGAAAAGTAAAATAATATAGCAGTATACTAGAATAAAACAAGTTGTTTGTAGTACCACAAACAACATTTTTTTAAAAAAAAAACAGGTTGAAGAAATGTGTGCAATGAATAAAGTCATAAAAAAAGGAAAACTAAGCAGGCAATATTACCAGAAGCATTTATGAAGCTTAAAATGTTGGGGGTTTTGTTGTTGTGTTGTTTTGTTTTGTTTTTTTGTTGTTTCTTAAAAGTCCCACAATAGTTTCCTCACTGGCTAACAAACTTGCTTTTCTGTAAGTCACAGATTTCATGTTTCCCCTACAACCCCTCAAAGAAATTTCTCACTAGAGAGAAATATCTACTAGTTTTCTGAGAAAAATAACACAAGAATTTCCACAGATACTGACGCAGTTTAAACCTTAACATAGGTCACTGATATGTGAAGCAGCCAGTGCTTCCTTCCCATCTCATTTCCAAAGAACTGAGAATGGGAATGCTCAGCTGTCGACCCTGACAACCAGTTAGGGAGATATTTTACTGCAAGATATAAAACTAGTCATATTGGTCCTAACCTTCTACCCATGGGCATGAGCAGAGACAAACAGCAGAGGCATAAAGAATACACCTACAATGTGAAAAGATGAAAGACGTGAAGGAGACGATGGTTGGAAAGCTTACAGCAGAGTTTAAGAAAGAAAAGGTGGTATAATAGGAGGAGAGTAGCACCTCTTGCTGTTGATTTTAGGCCTCTTCCTCCAAAGTGAGTCAATTTTGTCTCTGCATTTCATTCTCTTAGTCAAATCCCCTATCACATTTAACATTTTGTATCCTCCTCGGTATCATTTTTATTACTACAATTTTGCAAGCTTTCTGCTTTGAAAAAATACAACCATAAATTTTACTAGTGAAGTATAAAGATCACAGAAATCAAGATGTGAGAATAAGACTTTTTCAGGAATAAAGGACTTACTGAAAGGAGACAGCATGAAATGCTAAAAAAAATTTAGTAAAGGACTTCAGATTATTTGCATATCTTAATAAACTCAAAATAGTTTAATATATTTTAAAATTACCGTAACTTCTATTTAATTAGTAAAAATGAAACAAACATTTCCTAAGTACATCAGCTAAATAATAACAGAAATAAGCACTTAACAATTTAAATGAGAAACTGTATTAGGGCAGGTTGATTCAAATTCTTGTAAAAGTCAGAATTTAGTCCTAAGTTTTGTCTCTCATTTCTGTCTGGGTTTGTTTGTTTCCTCTAAGTCAGATGTCTAACTTTTGCAAAGCACTCCATTTCAACTATAAAAGAAAAAAAATTCTACTAGAAAATTACTTAATTCTTATCAGACTGAGGAATTACAACCAAACCTTCTCTCCACATCTGTTTTTGAAAGATGAGAGCAATTTTATATAACATACCTTTCCAACCCCCACTTCTTGATAACTAAGATAGCCTGACGGAAGATTTGCTGACACTGGGATGTGTTGCTCATTGGTCACCACTCTTCCATCTTTTATTAGAGGAAGCCAAGAATACCCAACTACGGAACATGAGAGGCAAGTAATTTTAAATATGTTATGAATCTTTACATAAACCCTTACAACCCTTACTGTACACTTCTGATATGTAATTCATAAACCAGAAAATGTTACTGTAAGGGCCAAATGATTTGAACTCAAATGATTAGAAATAATTAAAAAGGCAAATACATTGTCACCGAGATTGAAAAAAACCCATATATTTGATATACATTCTAAAACAACATTTGAAACATTTAAATTAAAATAAATACTTAATGAAATCTTTCAGTCAGTATAATGTAATTAGAAAGCATTGTATGTATCACAAAAATCACGGGTTAACAAGTAAGCATACTTCATAAAATCTCCCGAGTAGTTACTGAAAATAAAGCATTGGCGTACAAACCTTGTGTTTCAACAACATCTTTCTTCTTTGTACTCCCTTTGCTTGAATTATCACAGCTGACATGGTAGAAGGTGAACAACAAATGGTGCTTTTCATGTAACTGAGTGGGCAATTCTATTTTAATCTGAAAGGCAAAGAAACATAACCTTTGTAGAAGTCTTCAGCTAGAGCACTGACATGCCTCACTGGCTGCACGTGTAAAAAGCGATTCCAGGTTATATGTTATTTGAAGCAAGATCAAGAATCACACACACAAAACTTACAAAAATCTACTTACAGTGAAAAGCGGGGGTCTGATTTAACTGAAATCGTAATCAAGAACTTTGCAATCCCCAAATCTTTTCTTGTTTTTTTGAAACTTACATAATACTTAAACGACTAAAAGTTACCTCAGAAAGGTAGCTTACCTCATCATAGAACTCTGGATTTTGATGGTGGTGCAGAACAGCAGCAAACGCACTTCTAGTAAATACTGGTCCACCTGGCCTACCATAGATACACTAATAATAGAAAAAAGGAAAAAAGAACAAAAAAAAAACCAACCCTGTGATCCTTTTTCACTCTCAGTTTAGAATCTGTTTCACCTTGAATTTGAAGTATTTTAACTTGCATTTAACTTCGTTCCTTTGCACAGACAGGGAATTACATGATCTGTAGTCTGCCTGCTGTGCAGTAGAGCTGACACTGCGATTTCACTTCAGGATGCCTATACATTTTTCTACGTCTTTTCTTCCAGGCACCTCTTACACACTGTTGTAGCTTATAAACAAACACAGAGCTTGGTTCTGCAGTTGATCTAAAGCTTTAGTGTTTTAACTTAAAGAACTACTCCTATAGAGTAGGTATAGGCCACCCTTGTTCACAACAAGTTTATTCTTGGCATTTTTGTTGATATAAAGAAATGAAATGCTCTAAGGGTTCTTTAGTAATCTTTTGTATTAAAAATAAGCAAGTCATCTAGAAGATACTCTTATGCCAAATGCAGAAAGAGGACAGAGAGCTGACATCCCAAACCAGATAAATTAATCCAGTACTACTGTGTTACTTATCTAACTGTCCACTATTTTCTTTGATCAGTCACAAAAATCAAAAGACTAACCTTTAAAGGCAAAGAATCCTCTTCATCAGAATCCTTGAACTCAATACATACTGCAATGTTTCTAGCCTAAAACAGTATTTAAAAAGAAAAAACACAAACACTTAATCATAAGGATCAGAACAGAAATATAATATGTAAACAACCTTACCAAGCCTGAGGAAGATGAATGTACAGTTTTCCTGTACTTACCTTTGCAAAAGACTTTTGACTGTCATATTTCAAGTGCTTTGGATAAACATAAAGATGATTGTTGTAGATGGTGAAAGGCTGAGTATGTTTTGGTATACAGGGAACAAATTCCTCTATTTCAAACGTTATTAGTGCCTTGGTATTGTTTTCAAACTGTTTCATGGGAATGTATGATGAGTTAACATAATCTGAAAATACATAAGAAAACCCAATAAAAAAAAATGAAGAGAAACCCCATGAATGACCATTTAACAGTGTTTATTAATACTTACTTGGAAAATCTGGTGACATATTATCAATTGTAACATCCAGATTTCCTAAAATAACAGGAAGTTTGGCCATCTTTTCAGGTCTATAGGAAGGAAAAAAACCTCAAAGTCAGGCTAAATGCAAAACTATCAGATGCCAGAGAAAAGAGATAATAGGAAACAGAAGCAAAAGTAATATCCTGAAATAGGAGTATGAGAGGAAAGGTGGTTTGGGGGTGGATGACTGATCTGGTCTTGCTTTTTGCCTAGATTCAGTGTTTTCCTCTTCCTTAAATTCTCCAAAAAAAAGTAAGGCTTTATTCATGAGTCTGGAAAAGGTATAGAAAAAAGCATGTTGTTTTTCTTTCTTTAAATCAAAACGAAAAACTTTGTTAAAGATAGGTTTTGTTTGCCATGTAATAACTCACTATCATTTGCAGCAAAGAGGGGACCTATAAGTAAGCTTTTTAAATCTCAATGGCCAATGGCATTTATGGTAATGGGGTAAACTTGGGGGAAAGGTAAAGGGGGAGAGAAACCAGTAACTTATCAAAATGTGTCTTCTACTCACTAATTTTTTTCCTGCCTCCTCCTGTTTCTAGAGTAATAACTCATCCTGCAAAATATTTACTATTAACTAGCCTACTATGAATTTTCTTAGATGTTATCATGTGGCTAATTCAGAAATAGGATTTGAAGCAGGAGTATTTTCCATGTTAAAACACCAGTGTAGAACCCTTTATAGTAAAGATAGTCAGCAGCATGATTTTTTTTTTTTTTTTAATATTGTTGCAAAGGAAGTGGATGCAAAATTTTCCCAAAATGCAATTCCGTGCTGGCAACTTTTTCTGGTTGGAGTCTGGATTCTAATTCCAATAGATAAGCCTTAGACATTACAATCTCTTTCTTACTAAAATTCCTGTAAAATACTGCACACGATTCCACAAACAGGATGCATAAATAACCAAGCGCATTTCCTTAACTCACAAAGTAAAGTGATATGGCAGGCTAATTTACTATATTCGTTTCAGTTTCAATAATAGTGTTTATGGCAAGCAGTATCAATACACAACAACTTCAATGCTATGTAAACTACAATGAAACTCTAAGCAGCATGCTAAAATGGAATCAAAGTATCTGTTACAAACCTCATCTCCTGATCAGATTTGTTAAGCAAAAATAAAATAAAGAAACTATAGCCCAAGCCTTTTGTGATTAGTCATTGTTCAAATTAATACAACTCCAGCTAGCTGTACCATAACAAAAGTGGAAATGCCTTTGCAAAGCAGAAAAGATTGCTCTATTATTTTACATCCTATTTAATAAGAAAGAGGATTAAAACTAGTTTATTAATGGGGTCATCTATCAGTAAGAGACTCTTAAGCCTTGCACACAAACTGATGGAATACTCTGTCTTCAGGAATACTTTGTAAGAAAGGATGACCAGTGTTCTGTTATTTCCAGTGTTCTGTTATGTATCCTGAGCCACACGCAGTCCCAAAGAAGGTGGAGTGGTTAGTGGCTTGAATACTTTCCCCTGAATGCTAGCATTCTCTGTCCAAGGTCAGTGAACATATGATTTATGCTCATACTTGGTTTCCTTTGAGAACCAGAAGAGCATATCGTGCAAGCACAACTCCTAACACAGAGCTACTTCAGCATATGAAGCTAACTGCATGTTAGACATAGCATAATACTTCACTCCTGCTTGTAGCCCCCAAAAACCGCAAAGGAAAGATCTGTACCTTGTATGAAGGCCTTGATTATATTTATACAACTTCTGTATTTGAAGTAAAAAAACATATGAATACATATATCAAAAGATTATATGCTCCACTTCAAGACCATAATAAATAATGGTGGGGCTTGGAGAAGGGGGTGTGTGCGCGCGTCAAGGCGTGGTTGGTTTGCTTTTGTTTTTTAAAGTGGGGAAATTAGACTTACTTCCTGAAATCTGCTAACAATTTCAGCATATCTTCATTTGAAAGTTTATTACTGTCTTGTCTGAAGAGAGGAGAAAATCTTGCATTTTTGTCCAGGGTTCCTGAGGCATCTTTAAACAGCGTCCTGAAAGTCAAAAGCTTGCTTTCAGCTGAGTTTATGAAAGTATTGAAATTCACTTCAGGAAATTTCTTTACTACAAATTAGAACATACTGCACAATCCTTTATATTAAGCATTTAATACATATAAATAGCTCAGTCTAACAAATCAAGTGTGAACTATTTCATTCTTAGTAAAATAAAAAATATTGACAACAGAAAACAGTTGGCAATATTCAATGGTTTGACTAATAATATAATGAACGTTTATTACTTTTTTTTCCTACTACAAAGCTGAAGCGTAAGTTTGTCTGTCAGAAATACTTGGTTAACTGAAAGTAAGACAAGAAATAATTTAAATAGCATATTAAGTTTTACGAGAAGTGAAATGCAGAAAATAATGTTAAAGAAAAGTTAGAAGAAAATACAGATTGACAAGATCTGTCCTTACCTAGCTGCCCAGGCAAAAGGCATTCTATATTGACCTAATCTCTGGCATGCCTGCTTAGCGTTCTTCAAAACTTTCTGTGCAACCTGCAAGGGACATAAGAAATAGCCACATTTTAAAAGCTACATTTTTTGTACCATTAGTCCACAGGAAAAAAACCCCACATATTGACACTGGTATGAATTAGAAAATCATCTTTAGAAGATTAATCCTAGGTATGCGAGTGAAAGACAAAAGAAAATACCTCTTAACAATTCATTTCATGTTAACCATGGCCTGATGATTTCACAGTATTTCATGGGTGAAAACACAGACCCTTCTACACTCTCAATAACACATATTTAATTAAACAAGCAAAAAAAATATATACAAAACTCATACAAGAGCTAGAGCAAAACTCAACTTGTTTTTAAGACAAAATTGTGGCTCCAGATAAAAACACTTCCCCTTCACTTGCTCCCCTATTCACCACCCACTCCATATACAAGAACACATTCCTGCAAAGTAAATAGTAAAGTACTCTGCAATATTTGTATTACAAGGACACACAAAATATGGGGAGGAGTTCTATGAAGATCACATGAGCAATCCTATATATAGACATTGCAGCTTTTTTTCATTAAAACTTTAAATTTTTGCTTTTGTTAACTTTTAAGTGAATAAACAATTACATCACATAGAACCAACACGTTTAACAATCAGAGCTAGAAACCCACTAGTTTGAGATGTTCAATACCGAGCTGAACCATTTGAGTTAAAACAGAAGCTCCTGACAGAGCAGCGGGTTTCTCTTTTCCAGAAACCAGCTTCTCCTACGTGCCTACACAGAGCAAAACTGTTTGCCGGAGGCAAAAAACCACAGAGTAAACCTGCCTGAATATTATCGCTGATCTATGCTGTTGACATTATGGAGAGCTGTTTCTATTAGTGTGTTGTTTGAGCCCTGTAAAAAGGGGGAAATTGCACTCAGAAGCATAGAACCTTGATTCACTGTATTCAATGTTTAAGGGGAGAACAAGTGACCTCTTGGCTATAGAATTTGCTGCTTCCATTTTCTCTTTTTCTTGTCCAGAGCAGTAATTCTGCAGGGAACTGGAACTTGCCCATCGCACTGACACACAAGAAGACCTATAGAGCTGGTACTGTTCCGGTTTGTTTCAAATCAACACAGTGTATAAGAGAATAAGAACAGAAAAAAAAAATCCAAACTAAGTGTTCAATTGTATAAAATCACAAGCAAATGAATACCAGAAATGCACAGCATAAGTTAATATAGCCATGACTGTTCCTATTGGCTACTCCTGCAGTACAGGGCAACGTAAGTCTAGCACTCAGCATCAAATTTGGGAACACCTGGGCTTACTTAACCATCCCATGTGGCTCAGGGCCAAGATCACCAATATCAGGTTTGTTTTGACTCAGTAACAGTCAGTGTACACACTTCTAAAACACAAAGCTGCTGTTTTCCAGCGATAGCTGAAAAAAAATCTCAAGTATTCCTGGAAAAGCAAATCAGTAGTCTGAACTATATTAAGACCAAGTGAAAAATACAGGTTTTTTTACATGTAGCTTAGCCAGCATTAAATCAGTAAGAAAATACACTGTTCCTCTGCAGAGACTGAAAGTTAACCCTTTCTTCTTCCCTTTCACTAGCTCAAAACAGGAAGAATGCCAACAGTAGCTAAAATTGCTTAAAAAAAACCCTTTTCTCCTAGAGCATCTTGGTCCAACTATTTAAGCACAACTGTACAACAACAAAATTAAAAGTCTATTTCTGCAGCAACAAACAAGAAGCAGCAATTGGCAATTGACAAAGCTTCTTGTAGATATGTTACAGAAAACATTAAAATGTTATGTCATCCTAGACTCTTGCAAACTTAATGTTTCAGTGGTTTCCAAAAGTGACTTGGAGTTTTATCAAATCTGCAAAGCATTTTATACATAAAAACAGAGGCTTTATGATCTCCATGGTTCTCAAGGAAAAACCAGCAAGAGTGCAGATAAAGTTACAGTAAACTATGGTCACCAAAAAGTGAAACAAAGGAAAATCAGCAACAACGATACAGTAAATAAGATGCATTAACTAAGAGAGACATACAGTTACTTTCTGACCTGTATTTAATATTCCATTGTGCAACAATTTTCAACTCAACTTTCACATTGAAGTCTAATACTGTTTTGTCATATCAGTTTATTTAAAGTAATTATAAAAAGTATAGACTGTCACAATTATGAAAAGCTAAATAAATGTTTCCCAATATGTTAGACTTTGTCTATAACATTTCAATTAATAATAGTTACTAGTAATAACTACAACTTACTACCTGAATTTCCTATAAAAGAACTAAGCTTTTAATTGATATTTATTAATTTGAAATCAACCTGTCTTGCCTCAGCATTTTTTCCATGCCACAGAAGAAGATAACATACCTTTGAAGAATCTGAACTTTTCATATATGGTTCAGCACAATGTGTAATACTTCCCTGTAACACTTTTTCTATTCTAGCCACAATGAAAATGTCAGTATGAGGACATGTGACTGAGAAAATTCCCTAGAAATAAAACAAGAGATAAATATATAAAAAAAAAATGAACGCACATTTTACATCACATAACAGAAAGGCATCCGAAGCATGTAGGAAAACTCTCTACTTGTATCCAAAATCCTACTTATTCTTTAGGTTACTAGTTCTTACCTGCTTTGGATATTGTAACACAGTTTCATGAACGTCTTGAATTCTGTGTAAGCTATCACCACTGCCATTCATCATTTGTTGAGATGCATTGGGTATCATGTGCCTTACTGAGGGGTGGTTCAAATCAACATGGAAATCTGCTGAAATCTTCCGGTTGTTTTTAATATCAAATAGTGATAATGTGACAAAGAAAGGTTCTACCTAAACATTTAAAAAAAGAATCAAGTGTCATTGCTGGCATCTATATTATTGTAAAAATAAGTATGAAAGGAAGATGAGTAACATTTTTATAAACAGCTACACACGACCATCACTAGATATTACTGACCAGTAATTGGTAGCAGAATTACTTTTCGTAGGATTTAGGCTCTCATTTTCATTTAAAGGAGTAGAAAAACCCCCACAATGTAAGTTTCTTAATCACAAGAATTCCTGCCATTAAGAAGTGCCAACAAAACATTAAAGATATTCATTACCATATTAACAGAAAATAATTAGATTAATTATTTACATTTGTGGTTGGTCCTTCTTCATTTTCTGCAACACAGCTTTGCAAATTAAAAGATAAATCATTACACCTCACAAGAATTTTTTTTCCAAATTTCTCTTCAAATGGCTTCACTTCTAGCTCAATACCAGAAAAGTCAAGTTTCTTTAAAAAGAGAAAAGAAAAATTAAGGTAAGGTTTTTTTCATCTCAAAACGATCAGCATAAAAGAAGGTAACATGCCTCCTTGTAAATAGTCTAACCTGTGCATCTGGATCCAAGGCAAAAAGTTTAACTCTGCTTTCACTTTTCAACTTGATTTCTGCTTCTCTGGTACTCTGTTCAAAACAAGAAAAAAAAAAAGTCTTAATATCACACTATTAAATTAAAGTGGTTTTCAATTTTGTTCTTTTTTCTGTGATGTTCAAAGCTTTACATATTTTTTAATACATGCACACTGTCTCTCCCTAACTGAGCTTTGCAACTCCCTAGTTTCAAATTGCTCTATCACGTCTGAATAAAAAGTGAGAGAAGACTCCTCTCCTCTAAAGGCTTTTCCAGGCCTAGAAACACAAAAACTTGTATCAGCAACGTGTAACCTTCCAAGCTCATGGGAAGTATACTTCAGTGTATCTCAGATAGCACTTTGCCTCCTCAAACAGTAACTTTCAAAACACTACTTTAT
>VYZM01024424.1:0-11467 GCA_013398915.1 Dromas ardeola
CCCCGCCGGAACCAGGACACTCCCCCTCTTTGGGCCACAATCCCGGTACTGTCAGGGGGTGATTGATTATCAATAGTGTTTCCAAGCAATAAGGGATGCGGGAACCAGGTGTGCTAATGGGTTGCCATAGCATTCTGGTCCATTGCCCCTTGCATTCTTTCCTGTTTTATGTTGGGTTTTTACATTGCGCAGGTGGGGTGAAATCACACCAAGCACTGGGGTTGCACCACCATGCATACCTTACTGTAAGAAAGTAAAATGAGTTCCAATTTATTGTCAGCAACTGATTATGAAACAGTAAAATATAATCCTAACAGCTTAGTAGCTGAACAGCTATTTAGAGAACTGCTTACCTTCTTAAGTGTAAGTGGTGAGATAAGACTGTAGCAAACTTTGTTACGGGGTTGGGGTTTTTTTCAGCAAATATGGATTTTGAATGAAATGTTGCTCTTTGTGGGTGTAAAAATATATTGCTTTTTGGACTGAGCAGGCCAGAAGGCTGTCCTCCCAAGTATGAGTCAGGCTACAGCTACTGAAAAGTTATCGTAGCTCCTAACTGAGGAAAAGCTTCAGATGACTGTGAGTTTCAGGCGCTTGTTTATGCTGTATGTCAAAATCTATTTACAGTTTCACTACTCTTTGTAAGTTTTTTTTTATTATTATTAATATTGTTCCCTCCAGACAAAGTATAATGGTAGATGACATTTGGCAGCCAACTGATCTGTAGGGCTTCAAATAAATCTGGCCTGTGGTCGTGGTCAGTTTTGATTCAGGTCTGCACAGTCACATTTATCATCTCTTCTTCCTTGTTTTGTGGGATTGGTTAACTGATGACTCAGAAATTACCAAACACACCCCCATGCTCCACCCCCTTTCTCACTGTGAAAGGCTTTTTATAAGGTTCCTGGTTCCAGGACAGCCTTATATGATTATTGTAAGAATCTGTTCATGGCTATGAAAAAGTGATTTTTTTACATCAGAAAAAATGAATTAGGAGTAGTTTCTCTTATTATCTTGACTCTTGTAACTAAGGCTGTTCTTACTACCCTGTAAATCAGCAGTATCTCTCAGGAGCTGGATTTAACCTCTATTAACTACAGCAAGGCTGACACAGTAGCGTCTTTTTACTAGAATTATGTGTTGCAATAACTGCCTTTATGGTAATGCATGCTTTTAAAAATAAACTTGTAGCTGCAAACTATTATTTTCTCAGCAAATGAGTGCATTTGTAGTTTAGCTGCTTCTGGTTTTTAAAGAAAACTTCCATTTCTAATATGCCTGACATCCATTGTAGGTGGCTGCTTCTCATGCTGGCAGCATTGTGGCTCCACCAGTGTTAGGGAGAATGAGAACAGCAGAGCAAGTCTGCATGAGAAAATGTGGTGGGTTGACCTTGACTTGCTGCTAGATTCCCACCCAACCACTCTTTCACTCCCACTCCTCAACAGGGCAGGGGAAGAAAATAGGATGAAAAAGCCCATGGGCTGAGATAAAGATAGAGAGATCACTCACCAATTACTGTCACGGGGAAAACAATCTCACCTTGGGAAAAATAAATTTAATTTATTGCCAATTGGAAACAAAAGTAGGATAGCAAGAATTAAAAACAAAACTGAAACGACCTTCCCCCCACCTCCCCCTTCTTCCCAGGCTCATCTTCACTCCTTCATTCCTGACTCCTCTACTCCTCCACACACACACACCCTCAAACAGTGTAGGGGTTTTGATCTGTAACAGGTTGTCTCTGCCACTCCTTCCTCCTCATGCTCTTCCCATGCTCAAAAGTGAGGTTCCTCCCA
The DNA here is from genome assembly GCA_013398915.1 of Dromas ardeola. Classification (NCBI taxonomy): domain Eukaryota; kingdom Metazoa; phylum Chordata; class Aves; order Charadriiformes; family Dromadidae; genus Dromas; species Dromas ardeola. The sequence continues at coordinate 1,800 of VYZM01024424.1, forward strand.
CAGGCTATTGTCCTTCTTATATTTCTCCAAGGTGAGTCCTTCCCATGAGCTGCAGTTCTTCAAGAACTGCTCCAGCATGGATCCTTTCCATGGGGTGCAGTCCTTCAAGAACAGACTGCTCCATTGTGGGTCCCCCATGATGTCACAGGTCCTGCCAGAAAATTTGCTCCTGCAGGAGCTCCGCTCCAGTGTGGGGTCTCTACAGACTGCAGGTTCCTTCAGGCCATGTCCGCTTGCTGCGGTGTGAGGTCCTCCATGGGCTGCAGTGTGAATATCTGCTCCAGCATGGTCCTCCACAAGCTGGATGGGACAACCTTCTCCACCATGGTCTTCTCCATGGGCTGCAGGGGATTCTCTGCTCTGCTGCCTGAAGCACCTTCTCCCCCTCCTTTACAGACCTTGGTGCCTGCATGATTGTTTCTCTCAGATTTTTCTCACTCTCTCTCACAGCAGCTGTGCATCATTTTTTACTCTTTATTAAATACGTTATCACAGAGGTGCCACCAGTGTTGTTGGTAAGGCTCAGATTTGGGTAGCCATGGGTCCATTTTGTAGCTGGCTGGAGCTAGCTGTGTCCAAGATGGGAGCAGCTCCTGGTCTCTTCTCACAAAGGTTAACCCTGCAGCCTCCCTGCTGCCACCACATTGCCCTGTAAAACAGATTCAGACAGTATCAGTATATATATAACTGCATTATTCTTATTTCAGTCACTGAAACCATCAGGTGCTACTAAAGGTACTCTAGGATAGTTCTTTAAAATTATCAGAATAGCTAAGGACTTAACCTAAGTTACTACATAAAAACTAGCAGCATGTTTCTTAATTTCTCAGTAATAATGTGTATCCTTGAAATATCAAACACCAGAAGGATGTTAATGACTTCTTAAGGCAAAGTCATTAAAATCAACAGAACTGTATAGCAAGGGGGTTGCTTTGATATTTAAAAACAAAGTGTTTTTATAAACAAAGTGTTTAAAAACTCAGTGTTTCAAAATTGTGTTTATACAGTCTAACAGCTATGTGATATTCCTTCAGCTTTTGGATTTCCTTTTTATTTCCTTCATACTGTTAGGGAGCATCAGGCCAGTTTTAATCTTCAAAATAAACCTATATTAAAGTGAAATTGACTAAAAACACACATTGCAAACAGCTAGCTCTTATTTACTCTCCATCATTACCAATGCATATTCAAAGTTAATTTTTAATCTTGTCTGAAATAAGCTATAAGTGAGGAGTTGAAGCCATGTTGATAGCACTGATGGCTATAGTTCTCCATGGTATTAGTCATTAAGGTCCAGCAGATCCAGCTTGAGAGTGCTATGAAGAAGACAAAAGAAGCTGAAACCAAAAGGGGACAATGCTTTTCATTCCTATTTCAACACTGTTGGTGTTCTTACACTCCTTGGTCCCTCTGGTGAAAAAATAAATAGGTGGGGAACTCATCTTTACCCAGGATTGTTCATCTGATTTCAGGGCCTGGATCCCACCAGGCAGCTTTCCTGCTTATTTCTTGGTATTTTTCTGTTTTCCCTGCTTGTTCTGCATCCACAATGTTATTCTCCCAGGTTTTCTACCCAAGCTGTTGTTAAGGTGTATTCCTGCACCCTGGTTGTGCAACTGTACCACAAGTCTGCTTTTGTCTCTTCATGGTTTAGTATTATTTATGTATTGATGCTTCATGGAATTACAAGATGCTTACAGGTTGTTACCAATTATGCTATTACAGTATTACAGTGTTACAAAATGCTTGCATATTGTTGTCATTTTCACTATTATGATATCTTTATGCCCAGGTTTAAGGCATACAAATATTAATTACACTCTATTTTGTGTAATTCTACTTCATGGGAAACAACAGTCTTCTGCTTCGGCTACAATTTATTTCATATTAAATGTTTGGCTTCCTTGCACTTAAAAATCAGCAAAGGCAAAAGACTTCTATTTCCTGATTTTCACATGAATTTAACTCTCAAATGTAATAAATCCTTGAACATACGAGTTTACCAGAAAAATACTGTCAGACACTTGCGCTATAATTGTTACCTGGGGATCCGTGGTTATCTGGGATTGCAGTTACCTTCAACTGCAATAGCATCATTTTGCTGTATTGAAGCCCTTGCTCATGCCACAAGGCCATCCAAAACTGTAGTGTTTGATTTGTTGGTGGTTGTTATCATGCAATGTAAAGGACTATAAACAGCAAACCTGGTGGTATACAACAGCGTAGCGATTCTTTCTACAGTTCCTTCTCCAGTAACTATTTTTCAATTCCCGTTATTTTTAGATATGATTTGTATTCACAGCATACAAGCAGCTCCCACTATGAATGTTTATTTTTAACAGCACCTTGACTACTCTCTATAATTACCAGGACATTTAAAAACAAAGTCTTTCACCAAAAGTGTTTTTGTACAGTCTATCAGCTATGCAATATTCCTTCAACTTTTACATTTCCTTTATATTTCCTTTTTATTATTAGGGTGTATAGGAGATCCATACCTCATTGACATTACTATTTCTTGCTATTTATTCAGGTGGGAATGATGTTATCCAACGCTACACCTTGATTTCAACTGCAAACGTATAATAAATTGTCCTGGTTCTGGCAGGGATAAGGTTAATTTTTCCCAGGACATGGCAGGGGACACAGGCATTCCATCCCATGCGAGCCATGCCCAGTCTGTAGCTGGGAACTGGCTGGGGGAGGGGGCAGGAAGTCCCGTTTGGAGTGGTGTGGGGCATCCTGGGTCTGGTCGGTGAGCGGTGGTTCCGTAACCATGTTTGTACATTTCTGTGTCACTGTTATTGTTGGTGTTTTCTTGTTCCCTTTGCTGTTCTGTTAAACTGCCTTTGTCTCAACCCACGAATTTTGCCTTTTTCTTTCGATTCTCCACCACAGCCATGGGGGGGTGAGAGAGTGGCCGCGTTGTTCCTTGTTGCCATCTGAGGCTAACCATGACGTAAGTATATATATTACATATACTATGTATAATTATTAGGACTGATTGGCTTCAGAGCTTCCACCATTAGAATGGACCTGACTTCTAAACATTAAATTAGTATTTATGAGTTTATTTATTTATTTTTATTTTCCCATAGACAAGTCCTGTCTTGAAACTGAAAGTTCTAGGCAATTTCCTTATTGCACTATTTGAAAAACAGCCACCAACGATTTCCAGTTGTAGCTTGAGAGATCTCTCAACTGTAGAGATATCTGCAGTCACAAGTGACTTCTGGTCATCTAAATCTGAAGCCCTCGCAGAAATTCAAGCAAATATCAGTACCAGATCCAAGAGCATAAGGATCATGACACAAGTTTCAGGACATTCCCACCAAAGTCCTGTTCCGCAGAGCAAAAGTACTCTAAGGAATACAGGAATGTTAATGGTCAGATCCAGTTGACTTGTTCTCCCTATTCAGTCAAGATGTCATTCTGTGGAGGATGCACAGTGTGCAAAATGCCTAATCTCATGCATCCTTAATTGTCTTACTTCCAAAAGAAAGAGGGAGATGCTGAAGGAGAGATTTCAAGATGGGAAATATTTTTCCAGCATTCTATTAAAACACCTCGAGTGTGGGATTTGATGCTTGTACCCATGTTTCTGCTTTCATTGGGAAAGAGTTCTAGGCAGCAGCGGCTTGCTGCTCTTGTTTGCTGCCCAACAATATGGCAGTCTCTAGTGATCACAGGTAAAAAATACAGGTAAGTAACAGCTAGAGAAATAGAAAAAAGAAAATAGAGAAATAACTAGTCTGTATGCTTATTTACATGCCCATCTGTGTATCTTGTTACCCCAAATAAGTTTTGGACCTGCTGGCTTATTGAAGGTAAACTATTATTTAAATTAAAAAACTACAATTCCTAGAAAAATTCTGAAAGATATGGTTGGAAACAGCATAAAAAATTTACTGGTACTCCTTGGTCCAGATAAGATGACTACACCACTACAGAACAAAGAATCCACAAGGATGGGTGCCTCTTCCTGTCCTGACAATGAGAGAAATTTTAGTCAGAAATACATATCTGCATTGCCAAAAAAAAAGACATGCATCCATTCAACCGGTGCCATTCTTTTAAGAAGTAACAAAATGCCTATTTTATTGTATTAGATTATTTTGAAGTACTTAAAAGCTTATTTTCATTTTTGGCAGAAAAAAATCCAAGTTTGCCCCTTTTTTACCAATAAAGAGAAAAAATGTTGAAGGATAGAAGCGTAAAAGACTACAGGTTTGTTTCTGAAGTTTTTCTCAAAAATAATTTAATTTTTATGAGATAGGTAGATAGTTTTTATTTCTACTTTCAGAAGTATTTGTAGATCTTAATTCTGTGTTTCTTATGAATACTCAGACATATAACGAGCTTATGTTTCTGACACTTAAGGGGCCTTAATACAGCCAACATAAAGACACATTTCGTTCTCATGGTATTAATTAAGCTGATTCGAAGGAGCAGCAAATTGTGTTTTGTTTAACTTAGATTGCTAAAATGAGGCTAATAATCTAAATGAGGATTCTTCTCACTCTTTCATTAATTTATTTACATAGGAGTGGAAAAATCAAAAATGACAGAAGAGGACAAAAATTAAGTTCAGATAACTACAGCCTCTTTGTCACATAGTGAAGTGTTTGCATTATAAATATATACAAATAGTGAAGTAATGCCAGTTATACATCATGAATTTATGCAGTAATTTTGTTTCTGTCACATCACTCTAGGTTCCAGCCCTCCTGGTTCAGCCTACTGATTTAGCCAGTTTTGTGTGTATGGGTCAAACATTTTGGTCAAAATAAAAGCACAAGGAGAAAATAACGAATGGAGAAAAAAGTGAAAAAAAACCCCAAACCCAAAGGCAAAGTACCTCAAGGAAAAGAGAGCTAGAACAAAAGTTTCTACAGGTGAGACCAGATCTCAAACTTAGATGAGGTTCCTGTACCCTAGAAGGTACTTAACACTTTGATTGTTAGGTCAGCCAAATAAATTCTGCCAAACTTTTGTACCTGGTGTTGATAGAGTTGTCCAATATATGCCTTTGGCTACAAATACTGCTTGAAACAACCACACTTTTGATGAGCTGAAAAACTTCCAAAATGCTGGACAACCTCTCAAAGCACAGTTCCAGGAAGTGATTTTTAAGAGGTTGTTTATTGTTAGAGTAATCCTCCTGCCTACGTCTAGGGTCTACTCTTTTGATCTCATGTTGATCATCCAAACCATGCCACTGCTCCTTCGTATGCCACTGTCCTTTGCTAGATGCTCCACCTTACCTTAGTTATGTGAGTTAGTCAGACACCTTATGGACTGTTTAGATCTACAAGCCACTCACACAGAATGTCAGAAAGTGAGAAAAATAAGAGAAATAATCGAAGGAAAAAAGTTCCTGGGGAGACTGGAACCATTTTTTTAATTTGAGAATACTTGGAACATGAAGTACAATGACAATTTTCTGCAGAGTAAGAAGACACCAGGTGATTTGCATCTCTGCATTTGTGTGAAGCTATGGTTTAAATTGAAATTACAGGAGGTCTCAAACAAAATAAGTCTCCTGCTCCCCAAAAATCCAGTACACATCTGTTCAGAGCTAGAAATAGGTAGACACTGAGTTTTACTGGTGAATGGTCACAGATCCAGAGGAAGCAGAACCTTGAGAAACCTTAACAGATCAGCCAGTAAATTGAATAAGCTTTGGAAGAACAACCTCCTCCCAGTATTTCATTCCTCCCATATTCAGGGAAAGAGACTTTAGACAATCTTTGTAAATCTTTGTTTTGTATCAAAGATATTGTACCGTGTCTTCAGTCTCTGACATAATTTTCCCCCAAACTTGTGAGGACTTGAATATCTGACAGGCCACAAAAGGGATAATAGAGCACTTAGGATCACCATACATTTTCAGTTCCTGCGTTCCTGCACAGGTACCACTTTCTGTGTTTTCCATTTACACTGACATATTTTGACATGGATCATGTTCTGTGCATTGTCTCTGAAAACTTCAAGGTAAATGTTTACTCATCTTGAAAATGTAGTCGCATATCAGTTTCCAAATTTTGCCATCTATTGTACTGCAATGTATTTGAAGCAACTGCTGATAGTTACTACAGGTTTGTCCTTGTTGTAAGGTCTACAGTCCCAGACTGCTGACAGTAACAGTTCTGATAAAAATCTCATTGACTATGGTGGTGCAGGATTCAGTACTAGCTAAAGATGTTAGATTGGTTTAATATTTACAAACTTTGTGTGAAATTTTACATGCCACCTGTAATTTTGAAATTCTCTTTAATCCTTGAACTTTATGACAAACTGCTATAATCCTGATATATTACTAATGTATCAGCAGTTGTCAGCTGTAGTTAGCTCTTTTTGCTTCTGATCCTTACAGTCACATTGCATCCATGAATTAGAAAATATGAGAAGGAATGCATGTGCTTATGCACAGGTGCATACACTGCTATTGTTTTTCAGATAACAGTCATGATCCCCAGTTGTTTCATCGGAAGAGCAGCAGACCCTTCCCTGCCTGGAAGCATGACTAATCAGGGAAGAATTCTCAGGAATTAAGTGGGGTTAAGTTGGGCTTTCATGTCTCCCCATTCCCTGTGGAAAATTATCATGAAACAAAACATCCTCTCCAGAAGTCTCTCACCTCCCTCTTCTCAGCCATTCCCATCTTAAAATAAAAATCCTCCAGATCTCCCTACTTGGTTAATCTTTCTCAACAGATGTGTCAGTTTGGGACAGGGATTTAGTACAAAGTGGAACTACATAGTTTGAAAACCCCAAACTGAGATTTATGGGTTCATGGTAATAACTTCACCATGGTCCTGTTTCCATTTAAAGCCCACTTTTCCAGGTTCTGTCTGATTCAAATTTTCAGTTTCAAGCCACGATTTCCAGTTTTCCTCTAACCCAAATGCATTTCTTCTGGAACCATTCCCAAATGAGTGTTCAGTGTTTTGTCAATGAAACCCTCTTCCTTGGCTCACAGTGACAGAAAGCCCTCTCCACTGTGGTCAAGATGTGAGGCATCATGTTGCTCAGTATTGTCACCCATGAATCAACTAACCTCCAAAAAGAATGGACCCACAAACTCCTCTCCCTCACCAAATACACTGGATTTTACAGGAATTATGCACTCTCTCTCTGGACTCTCAGCTCCCCTGGTGGCCTCCACTTAGTTTGTAGGTCTCTTTCTGAGGCTCCCAGATACGTGCCAGAGCAGCATAGTGCATAGAGAGAGAGCTCAGCTCTTTGATTTGAATATATTTAGCAAACATTTTTATGCAGACCCCACTGTGCCTATGTCTTTCTTCCTATTCTATATTTTTTTTTGTGTAACAAACAGCAACACTGCACTCACTCACACACTAAAAGATCAGAATTAGTTAATCACCAGTTAGACTGACTCACTGAATAAAGAAAGCCACAGGCTTCACCTTGTGAGTCCTGCATCTAATCTCATAATGAGCTGTATTTTTCATCTCTCCAAGTGACGTGTGATTTCTCATATTTGTTCCATTGTTTAATTATTTGTCCTGTTAAAACCACAGTTCCTGCATGAACTTTCCCACTGTCATCTGACAGCCACTGGATCTCATGACACCTTCACCTCCAAGACGAAAGAGCTTTTTGTCATAGCTGCAGTTGTGATAGTCAGTGGCATCTCCATAGCTCCGCACGCTTCTCCTCTGAGGTTTCTTTGTTCACAGGACTGCAGCATTCCTGCAAAGGTTTTTGTTACTGGATGTTGATGAATGTTGCTGCTGTGCTCTCTGCAAAAGTGACACTCTATTTCCTCATATTTGCATGACTACTTTTGAAGAATTTAATTTGCACATTGAAGATGTGTAGGAAGAGGAGAAATAACAGTTCTGTGGAATTAACTTTGTCTCTGCCTAAGGAGCCCATTTTTCAATCAGGTATGCTCCTCAAGTCTGTTGGGTGCCTGTTGCCATTATACTCATTTGTAGTTTTACCTTTCAAGATTGTGAATTTTCCTACTTTTGCTGTAATGAGACACAGCCTTTACTGCTGCTATGTGTAAATAGGCTGTTCCACAGAGGCACATTGATTACTGACACGACATGGTTGCTTTTCCTTGCAGCATTCTCCTGCTCTTATTTCATAGACCTGGATTGTTTCTGTGCTCAGCAATTCTGAACAATATGTTACTGGTACAATTTTGTCTGCCTCCCTCATTTCTTTTCAGCTTTTTTCCCTTAGTTCTCCAACACCCTCTTCCAGAATGTGAGCTTTATCAGTGTGATAATCTCAAAAGTCACAAAAAGCATATACTTTTCTGATGGTGCACAGTGGTCTCTGGTCTACTTTCCAAGCACCAGTGTTCCTTATCTTATAAAAGTCAGAAGCACTTTATAAACCAAAGAGATGAGAAAAATATATGAATTAAATGAAAAATTAACAAATCTATTTATTCAAGACACTACTAACCTCTCTGACTTAGGGAGCAGGCTTGTTTAATAAGCAGTATTTACTTCTCTTCAGGCTTTTCCTTATAACTAAAGGTTGGAACATGTCAAATAATTTTTCAGCTAACAAATGGCTACTGCTAACAAATGGCTACTACTAACAAGACCTTCTCATAAATGTCAGCAGAAGATAAGAGAAACGTTTAAACATTTAACATTTAAACATTTCAACGTCTTCTGAGCTTGGACAGTTCCTTGCATGCTAATGACTAGTTAGTCAAATTTAGTGTAATGACTTCTAGAATATGCTGATTTTTAAAAAGAATGCTTATTAATTCTGTATGAAATCATGAATTTGCTGTATGTGTATGCTCTTCATTGCTATACACCACCTGGGAAACAGCTGATTCTTCCAGTCTTTTTTTTTTGTTTCCAGGTTGTGCTGCTACTCAGGGGAGTAAAAGCCCAGTCTAACAATGAAGAATCACTAAGCCTGATGATCCTCTCATCCTTCATCCTTACACAAGAAGGCTGCTGTAAGTGTAGGTTGACCTCCAGCTGGGACAACTGGCTTAACAGCACTAGATCACCTAGCAACCAAGTCACCAGGCAATCAGGGATGTGGATCAAGTCACCCCTGCACACTGTGGTGCACTGGTATAGACACCAGGTGAAACAGGGCAGTCTGCATGTCTCGGGTGTCTCTCCACTACACACTCAAGAGTGAATGTGAGTCAGAGCATGGAAGTCTCCAGCTTACTGGCTATTTTACAAGTAGTCTACATATAACTGCTCCCAATCTTGTAAGTAAAACACAATTGTCTTTTTAAAGCTCTGTAAAGGCTATTTCAGTGATGGGATCTACAACTGCAGCATGCTCCTGCAAAGACAGGAGTGGAAAGCAGGAGGCTTACATTGACGGTGGAATACTGAGCTGGGAGAAAAATTATAAGAGACACAGCACTACCTTCAAACAAAAGGATTGAGTGCCATCCTGTACTAATTCTGCACTTGAATGCTTGCTAAGAGGTCTGAACAAAGGCAAGCTGTGATATGAGAATGCTGTCTAGCTTTACCAAGGTGAAAGCATGCTGTATTTGACTCAAGAGTTTCTAATGCGGAAAAATCAGACAGGTTACTTGCATCAACAGATTCCCATTCTAGTATTTCTACCTGGGGGCCTGTATTCCCATTGTACTGCTCAGGGAGTTGGCCAAGCTGGAATTGTGTCGTGGTTTTGGCCGG
>VYZM01024474.1:0-13936 GCA_013398915.1 Dromas ardeola
TTGTGCCCCACATTGGGCACCAAAAAGGACTGCCCTGGTTTGACCTCGGACAGCAACCAGGAATCAAGTGCCGTGCTCTCAAACTCCCCCTCCACGGGGAAGGATTGGAAGAAAAAGGCAAAACTCATGGGTTGAGACAAAGGCAGTTAAACAGAACAAGAAAACACCACCACAGACAGAGGAATGTACAAACACGAGTATGGTACCACTGCTCATCAGCTGGACCCACAACTCCCAATGGCGCCTTCCTGCCCCCTCCTCCGGCAGCTCCGGCTACACACTGGGCACGGCTCCCATGGGATTGGATACCTGTGTCCCTGCCAGAGCCTAGGGAGAATTAACCCTATCCCCTCTGGAACCAGGACAAGTGTATTTCTTTAGGCAGCACTGACCTAAAGTGTTTGTCTGACGACAGTGTTAAGTGAGCAACGTGGAGACTCAGTCCCACTGAGGGTATCACACACATATTCCAGAAAGCCTGCTGGCACGTGCCATTTGTTGTCTAAAGACTCAATTCAGTTTAGAGGTAAAAACATGTATTCCCCGGGCAGCTTCCACCACCGTGTTGGTGCCTGTCTCCTGTAGTGATCTTCTCAATCCTGCAATCACTTGGGCATTTCACTGGTCTTGTGTACTGTAACCAAAAACGTATGGTGTTGAGAGTCTTGAAACCTGTTACAATGATAAGGATAGGCATAGAAACACTTCGTTGGTTTTAAGTCTTAATGTTTTAGAACCCAATAGTCGTTCCAGCCCTTTGAACTACTATATATAAATGTATTATGTTTTAACTTGCTGTTTATTTAATTGCTTTATTGTAAATTACCTTCATAATCACAAATTCAGTAAAGCATGTTAGAAATGTTAAACGTGTGCAAGTGTTTTGTAGTAGCAAAGCTACAAAAAAAAAAATACCCTGTCTCAGCTGAGCTGTCAGGCACAGGCAGAGCTGGAGGAGGTGCTGTATTGGAGCACAAGGAACCATCAGGACCCAGAGTTAGACTTGGAAAACATCATTACAGCTCCAAGCATAAGCACTCAGCCAGGGCAAAAGGCTGCAGTGGGTCTGTGGACATGCTCGCCAACCGCTCTGCTGCACACACGCTGCATTAGCAGATGCGAGTGAGCTCCTCTTGAGCCCAGGGCAAGCTTCCAGCAGCTTGTAACTTCTCATTTCTGCACTGCCAGGAGAGAACTGGTCTCCCTGGCATTTAGCAGAAGTCCAGAAGGCCTTGTTTAACCCGGCCGAGAGTCATGTAGTCTCAATGTGAGCGCTGAGATGCCATCGTGACCATCAAAACACACATTCTCCATGTTCAAAACCTGACATCTGTGCATAGAGCAGGGGAGGGCAACACTGGCCAACAGATGAAATAGTGGGGCTTGTCTGGCTCCCACCCAACCTTTCAAGACCAACAAGCCACCCAGTCCCTCTCCCTGTGCTACCAATCCTAATGGGTTCCTCGCGCCTGCATTAAAGACAGCCAAACCCTCTCTGACCATGCCTAGGGCGCTCAGAAAGTTTTTTTCCTGATTTCCACCAGAACCTCCACAGCTGCACTCCCAGGGTGGTCTCACTGTGGGCTCCAAGGAAAGAAATGAAGAAAGAAGGAAAGAGGTGCAGTAAGGACAGAGGGAAATAAGGAAGGGAGGAAAGAGAAGACGGTGGGAAGGAAGGTGGGCAGGTAGCACAGCTGTAGATACTGTACATATCTTTGCAAGTTTTGTGCAAACTCATCTGACTGTAAATAAATTACATTTACGGGTTGCCATGATCTAGGGAAATGGATGCTCATCAGAAGTTATGGAGGTAGAAGGGACAGTCGGTAGGGAATAAAAGAGAACTTGGTAATCACGCTGCATAAACTTAGCTGCCAACAAAATCAACTGGCTTTACCTAGGTGGGCAGTCCACCCTATTTAGCCCAGAAAGGGAATGTGTAATTTAGGTGTGATCTATAAATAGCCAAATGCTTCAATATCCAGTGAGTGATGTGCATGAATGGGATTCCCACTGTCCCTACTTACTATCCAGAGAAACCACAGACAAGAGAACAGGCTTGGCGGAATCGGCAGGGAAAGAAGACCCTGTTGAGCCCAGCTCTCGTCTGGCGCTGCGAAGAGACACCAGGGCTGTAGAATAAAAGGGAGGCCCCGCGTTTGTGCAACTCAGGCCATGGTCCAGTTGCCAGTGAGACACTACTGATTGGTTTTTCCACTTACCCAGTGAGGTGTGTCAGGGGATGAGCCCCTCCAAGGGCTCTCACTTCTGATACGAAGTTCCTAGCATGACCTTCTCCAGGTGGGGCGTTTGACTGGGGCAGTACACCTGTCAAACTCTAACACAGGTGTCCTAAGGTGAGCTCAGGGAGGACAGAAACCTGCCATGGAGCAGAAGATCAAGTCTAGATCTCGATTTTTCAGTACAAATATTGTCCACCAAAGCAGGGCCTCATGACCCTTCTGACTTTTTTGGGTTTTAAGCAGAGATCCAGGAGACAGTGGGTGATGCATGAGTCTCCACATGAGCAACTCAGGCAGCTAGGATGTTCTGCTCTGTCCCCCAATAACCTGGGGAATCCAGGCTGTTCCTGCAAGGACTGGTCACACTGAGGAAGATGAGGCTGTCTGGGCACCTCCACCACATCTCTCCCCATAGTGGTCCTGAGGAGAGAGCCCAGAGAGGTGTCACTCCGGTTGCGGGGCAGGGAACCCTTTGCCATACAGGGGGAGCATGTACAGGATGTCCTGCCATACAGGACACTATGACAGACTCTGGGGTTCAGCCTCCTGGACTGAGCAGGACTAGGTGCGGGACTAGGAGCTGGGCCCCTGCCCAGCGTTCTCCACATCCCTCTCAGATGATACCCAAGGCCTGAGAATAGCCCTGTGTGTCCAAAACAATCCCACAAACCTCCAAATCACCCCTCAAGCCCCGACAGCAGTCCCACATCCGCCTTCTGCTGGGCAGCAGATGTTACCACCTTCATCAACATGCAGGCATTCTGCCTTGCACCTGCTCTCAGAAACACCAGCCCCATCACTCTGTGATCTGGTCCCCTGTCTTCTTTCCCATCCCTCCCCACACCTCTTACTATTCCCTGAACTGCCCAGGAAGGAAAAGCCACCTCACAGGGCAGACTGCGTGGCCTGGGCAGGGATTCCAAACCCACACCAACTTCACCAGTAACTCCTGGGATGAGCACATCCTCCCCACTCAAGAACGTCCCACTCTCCCTTCACACCCGTGTTCCCCATAGACAACAAGGAGGCGTGTGCTAGAAGAAAACTCTTTTCTTTTTTTAAACAGAACTTTTTTCAACCCTTGCTCCTCAGGGTTTTCTTTTTTGCAAAGATAAAGTATTATCTGAACAACTGCATATATATATATATATTATATATATATATCTCATATATGTGTGTGTGCATACATTTATACACTTAAAACAGTCCTGCAAACTTGTGTCACTCATAGCAGCCCATCCTGCTTTATGGCAGAGAAGACAACTCCAAACAACTGCAAAAGAGCTGTCCCCCTCAACTGGAGGAATGCACTGAACCACATCCACCTGTGGCTCCAGTGGGAATCCCACCAGCTCCAGATAGGATGCTTTGACTTGAGTGTAAACACAACGCTTTCAGTATGCCTAGACAGTGGCTGGACACATGCCACACTCACCTGTGCCCAGTCCCCAGACTGAACCGTCCTTTAACAAGTGGCAAGCAGTCCTCACTCTGCAGCTGGACTGTGACTTTGTAACTCAATTAGATACCCATGGGCAGAAATGGAGACAAGGGAGAAAGGGGAGGAGATGTCTTTCTGGCAGAGGTGGCCACAGTAACATGGCCCACCTGTCCCGAGCAATGTTTCTGCATATTTGAGGGGAGTCACCGAGCAAGTAGCCCCCAGAGGAAAAGTCTCTTCGTTCTGCCTGAAAGCTAGCCCCTCACTGTCTTTGAGGAAAGACACTAATACAAACTGGTCGAGACAGAGCAGAGGCAGAGTTCCAGGCTGGGTGACAGCCCGCTTCTAGTCATAGGCATCATCATCATCAAAGTAGGAGTCACAATCAAGGTTATCCGACTCATCATCAAACAGAAAGTTGTCTTCATCAAGGTCATCATCGTCATCATAATCTTCCTGCCACTGCGGTTCATACTCCTCATCTTCAACCTCTTTGCCACCTTCATCTGTGTTGGGGGAGTCACACAAGATGGTACGTTTTGGCCTATCAAGGAGGAGGAGAGCATCAGAGCAGAGCCCCGGCTGTGAGCAGCAACCACAACCCAGCCCCACACCACCCTCGTCCTCCCTGTTAAAATAAATGCCAGACCCTTCCGTCTCCCCCATGGACGTTCATTTTCTTGCTTCTCTCATCTAGACACCTCCTAGGTCTCTGATACACCTCTGAAGAAAGAGCGTGACTCTCCACAGAAACCCAAGAAAATCCAGGGAGAGCAACTTCCGTGACTGGGTCTGCCCAGTTATGGAGCTTTCTTGACCATAGACGCATACCAAGTGGAGGTTTTGCTGGTCTCCCTACGCTGCTGTGTCACTTGTATTGTTATCTCAAACCACAACACGGGATGCAAGTAATCATTATCTGTTATTAACTCTTTTGTATGTCAGCGAGCACAGGAGAAAACTCTGGTCACCTAATTTTTGGCTGCACTCACACACCCTTCCTTGTTACCCCACTAAGAAAACTCACCCGATACAGGCAGGGCCCGAAGTAGGCACATTTGAGAGTTTCACCTTTCTCTGACCAGAATCTGCCAAAGTCTGGAGCCCAACATGGAAATCCTGTTAGCATGGAAGAACAGCCATCAGAGAGAGACAATATGTGATTTGGGGTGTATTTTGTCCTGCGCACCTTTCCCTACATACACACAGCACTGAGTCTCCATTCCCTCAACTGATCAAGCCCCTTTCTAGGTTTGCCCAAGGTCAAACTAGAGCAGAGCAAGACAAGTCACTAACAGGCACGTGGACTTCACCTGTGTGGAGTGCCAGAGAATTGCAAAGAGACGCTTCTTGATCTGGTGTACCAACTCCAAACCAGCACTGAAATGCTCTGCTTTCAGGAGCTGAAGAGAAGAGGCCAGGTCCTGGTACTGCAGCAGGGTTTCCTCTGCAATTCAAGATCAACAAAGTCACACTGCCTCCCACTCTCTTAACCAGAGACTGAGTCCCTTGGCTCTGATTATGAAGTCAGTCACAGCTACTTAGGTCTCCTGTACACATAACATTCCTCTTTCAGAAGGGAACATGTTGCTCCTTACTGCATCAGTCTCCACTGGCAGCCAAACTGCTTCAGTGGACTTCCCAGAAATTACATCAAGAAGGCAAAAACGGGCTGGCAGAAGTGAGAGAGACCAGCTGGGCGCTGGTGCGTATGCTATTGCCCCACTACAGAGTTGCCACCCTTTGAACCAGACTGCTGTGACTGCTTAGTTTCTACTTTGGAGAGGCTGCGGGACTTACCCAGAAGGATCTGCAGAGCATTAGTGTGCAGCTCTAGGCTCTCGGTCTGCTGTTCCACAATATCCATGCTCTCAGTGTCCTGGTTATAGTAGCTGTACACACAGGAGTAGGCCAGCACCTGGGGCAGTACAGATCACACTGTAAGCACCCTCCTTCACCTTCAGAGTGGGCAAGAAGTGAGTAGCATCAAACCCTTCCAGATTTCATTACGTATCAGTGGCTGGGAGAAGCCTGGCGGCGCTTCAGGTGTGTGGCTATAGCCCAGTGAACCATTATGCCAAGTGACAGCAGTGCCACGCTACCTACAGCTACTCAAGGATTAGAAATGAATGTGTAATTATTTTGTACTGAGGCCTGAAATAACAGATAGTTCCCACGTGCAAACCACCACAAGAACACAGACTGTAAATGCAGCAAGTATGTAAATGTAACAAATGTGACTGACCAGCAAGTAGAGAGTCAAAACAACCAGCATACAGAATCTACAATTCTGGGCAGAACTGCTGGGCAGCCCAGGTTGAACTCAAGTGGCAATGAACTGAGAGAACTGAGCCCAAAGGAAAGCAGGCATGGTGCTATACAGCCCCAAGAGCCCACAACAAAGGCATTTCATCAGGTGACGAATTCCTATTATGAATGAATGACCCCTAAAGCCATCCAGGCACCCAGCAGGAAACAAGACCACTGTTTCCATTTAAAGAAATGGGCCAGAAGAGCCAACAGTAGCAAGCAACAGTGCTACGTATCCTGGCAAACACAGGGGCTACCATACTGAAAAGACAAAACACGATCAGACACCCTCGTTCCACATGCCTCTCAAAATCAAGTCTGCCTGCACAAACAAGGTATATATTGCAAAGGCAACGCTGCAAAGGCAATTCCCACCCCCTTCCTATGTTTCAGGGGACAGAAGACGTTGCAGGCCTATGGTGTCACACATGGGCACACATCCAGTGGCAGCACTGCAAATCCTTCCCAGTGGGGCTATCAGGGCATGCAGCAGAGAACTCAATGCTCCCAAAACACCTACAGCTCATGAAATGAAGTTAAGAACGGAAAATCGTAACATGAGCATTAAGAGGGACTTCCTAACTGTAACACAGCATCAGGAGAGCTTTCAAAAGGTAAGTACCACCGCTGGGGTATTTCAAATTGGAATGGGACAAATCTGGTATATGAAAACCGTAAAGATAGATCCTTGTGCTGATTCCATGGTGTCAACTAGAGCTATGCTCCAAATCCTATAACCTGACTGTGAGAAACACTGCAGACAGAGCCCAACTCTCAGAGTGAGAGCAGGGAAAGGCAGACACGAACTCCTCCCCTGTCCTGATGCTATTCCTTCCCTCAACCTTTTTCTGTCTCTCCTTGTTTGGAGCAGAGCAAGGTTGGCATCTCCTCACTTTAAGAGGGCATAAAACACACCAATAAAACTAGGCCTAAACCTCAGCAAGCCTATTATCCAGCCTTACCTTCCGCGCCTGTTCTAGGGCTTTGCAGGCATCAAGAACAAAGGTCAAAGTCCTAATTTTTGGCATCTCACTGATGGAAGAAACCCTGTTTCTCAGACTCGTGGCAAATTCCTGCAATAACCACAGGAGGAAAAAGAAGTCAATGTCAGGCTCAACAAGACTGAAAAAAATAGCATCTTCCACACAGATAACTGCTAAGCATCCTGAAGTGCCTTTTCCAGAAGATGCAGGCAGAGCAGGACAGTATTTACTGCATCCAACTATGGCATCTCTACTGTGCCATCACTCCAAGCTCTTACAGTATCTCAGCTCCAGACAGAGTTCAGCCTTCAGTCCTTCCGTTGCCATTGCTTCCAAGCACTGCACCAGTTTGAGCATGTGAACACCACAAGTTAGGTGCTGAGTTTCCACAACAGACTTGGTAGAAGAAAGCAGGCCAGGAACTACCCGCTACACCAAAGCCAGGGTGAAACGACCAGGCATCCCCACCTGGATTCAAAACCTGCTTCTCAGCTTCAGGTGAAGTACATTGAGACACAGCAGAAACTGTCCTGCCCACCAGAGCTAAGGCAACAGAGTCAGCATCTGCAAAGAAAGGAGGAGGCCTTACCCTTGCACGATGATGAAAGGTGCATCTCTCATTGTAATCCTGAAAACGCTTCTCCTGCCAAGCTGCTTTGCTCACCTGAAAGGAAAGGTAGAAGTATCCTGTAGCAATTTCCCGCAGGTACCAGGGTTGCCTGGAAATGGCTACCACACATACAGACTTTGACAATACTCAGTATTACTGGCAAGCGCACAAAGTCCAGAGTAAAGGGCACAAGTGGAGATCCTCACCCTCTCCCTAAGAGGCCAGGTGCATCTGAACACAAGCATGAACCACTGGGATATAGCAAACCACTCACCATAGCAGAGCAGTTGTAATAATCCTTATGAGTCGGCTTCCAGGGCTTGAGGCAACGCCAACAGAAGCCATGATTACACTTTGCACACGTCATACTGCATGGTAGGAGAAGAACAATGGGAATCACTCAGCCATTTGCAGACAATTCCTCCCCGTGCTCCCCCGCACCACACAGCTGGAGTGTGTGACCCAGTCACTCCCATTTGCTCAGTACTATGCATTTCCCTGCATGTATTTTTTAAAGCCTTTGCTGGAAGCAGATAATGCTTAAAACCAGTCATTGTGTCTCCAAAAATGAGCTCGGTAAACGGGAAGTATGATCTCACAGTACCAACTAACCAAGTACTTGAAGGATAAACCAAGTATTCCACGGTCTGAAGCAAGGTCCATATGAACACCTCACCTCTTCCCTCAGGAATGCAGCGCTCCACAGTGCAGAAAGGCACTGCACGGCCCTAGGGCCACACACAACATGGGGGGGCGCAAATCACAGCTGGGCACTAAGGGCTGTGCCAGAGCAAGAAAGAAACAAACAGCGACTCCTAAGCCCTGTCTGCAAAGCTGGAGGTACCTCCCCTGCCATGTAAAAAGCTGCCAGAAATCCAAGCCAATTCAAAAGAGGCAGTTAAAAGAAAATTGCTTAAAGTTACAGGAATAAGTGAGCACGTAAGAAAGAAAACGGTGCTCAGATATCCACTCCCCTAACCTGTGGGGGGGTGTGTCTGTATGTCTATAGTGGATTCTGAGAGCAGACAAGTGTGCACTATAAAAAGGTACTGCAAAATGAGTTTTGGTTCTACTACAGAGCTATCAATGGATTTAACTCTGAATGCTGGGGAAATTTTGTTTTTTCCTAGGAATTAAAAGCAATCACTCATTCCTCTAAAACTATAAACCAGATCTGCTATAACTCTTAACTCTATAGACAACAAAAAAAAAAAAAAGAAAAGAAGCACAACAGACCTAACTGTAGGTCTTTGCCCGCTCCTGTCCCCAGTAGCAAACAAAAATGGATACTCACTGCAGGCACCCCTCGTTTTTTTCTATCTGAGCCTGACAGCTTGGGCAGTGCTTCGAAATGAGCTTAGCCAGATGTTTGCTTTGGGCTTCACTTGTCATTCCCTCATAGTACCCATCGTCATCCACCCACTGAGACATGTGGCTGCAGCTGGCAGGATAATGGGCCTGAAAAAGAGAGCCAGTCACAAAAGCAGAACGGTGTGAGCCAAACCCAGGACAATATTGCCCGTGATTCAGCTCAGCCTCACCTCTGGGAAGTTGCAGTTGAAGCAGGATATCCAGGAGCACTTGGAACAGGCTGCCCCATAGCCAAGTCCATCTTTAAGGAGGATCTGATCACAGCCCTGAGGGTTGGTGCACCACGTCAGGTTGGAGCAACACTCAACATAGCCTCTGAGGAGGGCTTTTTCATACTGTAATGAGAAGCCAGGAAGGAGATTTAAGGCAGAGAAGCTGCATGGTTAGGCCTTACAACTGGGGTCTGGTACCTCTGGGCTCTACATCTGACCGAACAACTGCTCACAACAGAACAGCACTAACTTAGTTTATTCTTTCATTCCCTTTGTGTAAATTCCCCACCCCCTGTGTTGGATCTGGAGGCTGTTTCATATAATCACCGAATAGTTGAGGTTGGAAAGCACTTCTGGAGACAAAAACTACTCCAAACCCTCCAGCTCAAAGCAGGGTTGCTCAGGACCACGTCCAGTTGGGTTTTGAGCATACCCAAGGATAGAGACTACAAGGCTCTCTGCCCAACCTGTTCCAATGTCCCACTAGCCATTTGTCCCATTCGCGTGTTTACACATGTTGATAAGACCCACCCCTGAGCCTTCTCCAGACAAAACAAATCCAGCTCTCTCAGCATCTCCTAGAGGTGTTCCAAAACCTGTATCATCTTTGTGGCATTTTGCTGGATTCTCCCCAGTATGTCGATGTCTTTCTTGTACCGGTGAGCCCAGAAATGGACACAGTACTCCACATGTGGTCTCACCAGCACTGGGTAGATGGGAAGGATCACCCGCCTCAGCCTGCTGGCAATGCTCTTCCTAATGCAACCAGAGATGCTAGGGGACCTTCTTAGCCACAAGGGCTATAATGTGCTGCACCTGGTCCCATCATCCATGTCATCAATGAAGATGTAAAACAATGTTAACCTTAGTATCAACCTCTGCACTAATGACTGGCCTCCAGCTGACTTTTCTGCCACTGATCATAACCCTTTGAGCTCAGCAGGCCATGTCACTGTCCACTCATCCAGTTTGTACTTCATCAGTTTTTTTCTATGAAAATGTTGTGGATGACGTGTAGAAAGCCTTACTAAAGCTGAGATAAACAACATCTCCCCTCATCCACTAAGCCAATCATCTCACCACAGAAAGCTATCAGGTGCTCTTTTTAGCTTTTTCTGATTTTAAGTTCCTCAGCAGACTTCTGCTTAGTTACATGATGTGCAAAAGGGAAGGAGGCTTGCTTTGCCCACAGCCTCTAGACATTACTGCAGAGGATAAGGCAAATCGATAATCAATAAGGGACTGTTCAGGTAGGGACCCAGGGATGCAACTATACTGCATGTAGCAGCTTAGTTTTCTATGCTCAGTTACTCTAGTGTAAGGATTGTGCAAACATACACAAAGCTAGAGGAAGTTCAGAATAAATCCTGTAGTCTTCACGGCCCTCCTGGCAGAGATTTTTGCATACCTGGAGAGCTGCTCTAAAGCCACCAGGCACAGAAAGGACAATACAGATCACAATAAACACTAGAGAGAAAAGGTGCAAGCCCTGAGCACTGAAGAGCTCAGACAAGGGGCTCATTCATTTCTCTCTCTCATTTACTCTCTCTTGTTCATTCTCCCAGGCAACCTAAACCAGAGAGTGTGCGCTGTCTGGCTGCAAGGATGGCGGCCTGTGTCGTGGCAAAATGCCTGATGGAGGCAAAATCTCAACAAAGCCACTTCGTTCTTCTCAGAGAGTCAACATCTGTGTCTGCTGTCACCCTGTTGATAAGCGATGTGATCATTTCTGTCCAGACAGCAGCACCCAGTGAGAAAAATGGGTACCTGAGTCGGCAGACAGCACCTCAAATCACAGCCTTCACACAGGCTGGATTTCACAACATCTGATGTCTGGAGTTTTGCTCTATCCTGTTCTCTTGGTGAGGCGGAGACAGAGATGCAACTGCTGACGCAGACCTAGGATTCCTACTGGAACCATAAGAAAAAGAGTTGCTCTCAGGAAGCCTAAAAGGAGAGGGAGCAAGTGTCCAGTGAAGGTCTGCGAAGAAAACTAGCCAGATACAATAAAGAAGTTGACAAGTATTGCATGACACTGACCAGCAGATCTTATAAGAACCTTTGCACACACTGGAGTTAATCCAGGTACGGAGCCTATGGCAGGATTCTCAGCAAAGAATCCCTGGGGGCAGAATGGAAGACCACCTCTGAAGAAGAAACTCTCGAGAAACTTAAGGGAAACAAGGTTGAGAGAAAACCTCTTTCAGAAACATGTCAGGGTTTATGTTTTATAGAAATACAAGCATGAAAAGTTTAAACTCAAATATTTTTGTATTAGCAAGACTGCAGCCAGCAGGCAAGGGAAGGGACCTCTCTCAGCTATTTGACACTGGTGACACAATTAGATACTGGGAACAGTTTGGACTCCCATGTACAAGACGGACACTACCAGACTAGAGAAAATGTTGTCCACAGACCACCAAGACAGTCAAGGGCTGGAGCACAGAATGTACAACAGGAGGTTGAGAGAGCTGGGTTTGCTCAGCATGGGGAGAAGGCAGCAAAGGGGGACCTTACCACTGCCTAGAGCTACCTAAATATAAGATGCAGAGAAGACTGAACCTGGAGCAGTATGTTTAACTTCAGCATTAGATCTTCACACAATAATCTGGCTATTTTGAGCACAGGGTTGGACCAGAGATCTCCACAGATTACTGCACCCTAAACTATTCTATGAGTGTATGTGTGACTCTGCACAAGGCATTAATGCTCCAGCCATGCCACTTACTGAGCAAAAAAAAAAAAGTAACATTTCAGTGAGAGCATCAGAGCAACTTGTTAAAATTGGCTGCAATTTATGTTGACCTGTAATAATTTCTTTTTTTTTTTTTATAAAATAGCCACAGCAACAGGATAGTAAATCCTGCTCTCAGACAGGTGTGACTGCAGGATTTGCGAAGCCAGTAAGAACTAACTGCCCAGATACACGCATTAATTCTCCAAGCATTTCTTATAGAAAACAAGATACATCGAAGGAAATACTTTTCTGTAGCCTTGACCATTTTGGTTGCCAGTTTGCAGGCTTAAAGAAAAATTATAATATAGAGCAGTCTTTATGACTAACGTTCATTTCTCATTATGAGTGTTCACACAGGATCATAATGACAGCAATGAGCTGGAAAAGGAGGAGAATATTTCTTGAGAAGTAATTGCTGGTGGAGACCTGTCAAACAACAGAGCAGTGGAAAACAGATAAGACACTTTTTCTGTCCAGCAATTAACAAAAAAAGTCTGTCATGCGACAGCTACAGCTCTGTCATTAGGTGGGGAGGGCATTCAGCTATAAGTAATAACTAAAACCTAAAAGAATAGGGAGAAAAAGTAGCTTCTGCCTCAGAACGAGCAGCTCCTGCTGTCCCCTGCTGACTGAGGACTAAGGTGAGCAGAGCTCAGGAAGCCGGGTTCAGAGATGCCTGTAGACCTGCACAGACTTAATTACAGTGAAGATTAAGTCTGATGTGGCAACTTCCATAATCTTCACATAAATGTGAGGTCCTCAAAGCCAGAGACTGACTGACAGAACAGAAAGGGCATTGGGGTCATTAATGCAGCGATAAAATGAAATTGCTCAAGTGTTTTCTCTTCATTTGTCCTAGATTTTACAATTGCTTCCAGCACAGCAGCCGAGGATACTTGTCACGAGCTGCTACAGCTCCCACCTTGTCCTCAACTAAGGATGCACCTGAAAACTTGTTTGCTGGAGACAGGTTTAGAGGAAATACCACTGTTCCCGATTAGCTGGTGTTGATCATGAGACAACAGACACCACTCAGCAAAAATCTGGTCTGCCTCAATTATCACACTGCCAGTCTTACTAATGGGAAGAGGAAAAGCAGCAGTAAGATTATCTGCTAGTGCTGATCAAAATGAAACAGAGCTTGGACACCCAGTAACCACCCCTCCTACTTCACCTTGGCTATAATCTCCTCGGAGGAAACAATGGAACAAATGAAAGCTGTAGTTGGCTGTGCACGGCACTCAGATATGGGACAGGTGCAGTTGACAATCATGTTCTGTTCAATGCGAGTCGTGAGATATTCACTCCAACAAGACTGTGAAGGCAGAAGAGGAGAGATCAGAGCTAAACAGGAACAGCACCACCTGAGTCATATGACTCTGGAAGCCCACCAGCCCACCAGCATAGGGCACACAAAACCACAAACTGTGGGTAAGTACTCAGAAACACCTAAGTGCGAACAGACTAATCAGGACCTTCACCTTGCAACAGTAGTGCATGCAGCAGAGGGTTGGTGGCTTCTCAGTGGGACACAGCTGGTTCACACAGACTGGGCAGTGGGTTCCTGGGCTTGGGGCAGGCTGGGCATCCCGCACTTGCAGCCCCGAGGAGATGAGCAGGGTCTCACGGTTCTCCACATAGCACTGAATCAGGAAATCCACATTCCACCTGCAGTGCATGAGGAGGTGCCGAGCAACATCATTCGGGATGCTCAGAGTATCCTGGACCTGCTGTACTGTCTGGTTCATGAGCAGCTTCGCCTCCTCTGGACTAAGCGTGTGCCCCATTGGCACCTGCAGCATCGCCATGAGAAACTCCTCCGACCTGCCTATGTCAGGATTCAACCTGACATGGAGAAATGTGTCATGTCCATACAGGATGGAGATGCACACCCCTCCACACCTGGTGACATGCATCCCTACCAATACAGGCAGTCTGCGCTGTCCTCATCTGGAGATGCCTCTGGTGGCCTGCTCTGGAAAACCATCTGTGCCTTGCCTCCAAGAGGTGTTGTGGGTTCAGCAGAGAT
>VYZM01024475.1:0-21346 GCA_013398915.1 Dromas ardeola
ATATATATATATATATATAATGAGCATGATAATGAGTTTTTGTCTCTCAACAATCTTCTTTTCATCAGATATCAATTACAAAATTGCATAGTAAATATGCATTATGTTTACTTTTCCAAAGTCATACTATACAATACATCCACTCATTCAAAAAATGACAGAATCATAGAATAACAGAATCACAAAATGCTTGAGGTCATCAAGTCCAATTTTCTTGCTCAAGCAAGGTCATGTAAACTCACAAATACATCTAGAGTCATTATTTAAATAGAGAATAGACTTATTGTTTTAAAACCATTATCCTTTCTGTAAGTCCAGGAACAATTTGCATTTCTAATCACATAGATAGTCACAGTTAAGATGACTGATAGTCAGTGGTGATCATTCTGTCACTCAATTTACAATCAGAGAGTCACAGACTCTTTCAGGCTGGAAGGGTCTCTAGCCCAACCTCAAGCCAGGGCCAGTTATGGAGTCAGACCAGGTTGCTCATGGCTTTATCCAGTCAGGTTGTTAAAACCTCCAAGGATGGAAACTGCTCAACCTCTCTGCCCAGCCTGCTCCAGTGCTGGGCTGTTCTCATGGGGAAAAGGTTTCTCTTTATACACAGTGTGAACCTCTCTTGTTTCAGCTTATGACATTGTCCCTTATCTTCCCACCATGCACAACTGTTATGAGCCTGGCTCTGACTCCTTGGTAACCTCCCCCTAGCACTGGGGCTGCCGTTAGATTCCCCCAAGGCCACCTCTTTTCGAAGCTAAATAAGCCCAGTTCCCTCATCCTCTCCTCACTGGGCAAGTGACGTAGCCCTGACCATCTTGGTGGCTTCCACTGAACATGTTCCAGTTTATCAACATTTGTGTTGCATGGGGGAAGCTGAGGAGGAGAGGAAACCTACACACTGTATTCTAGATGAGGTCCAATGAGTGCTAAGTAAAGGGACATAAACATACCCTCAACCTACAGTGTGGAAAGCTGTGCTAAATTTAAGATAATTGACATCCAACTCTCTCTCTCTACCCTTACATTAAGTCATTTTATTACAGACAGCAATCACATTGTTTGGACATAATTTATCCTTGGGAAATCCATGCTGACTGTTTCCATCACTTTTTTTTCCTTCTGGTGTGTCCCAAAATGATTTTCCCAGGGACTGAAGTGAGACTGACCTCTTAGCAGTAGTTCCATAGACTATACTTTTGACAATTTTTGATCATGGGACATGGGAAAATTGCCACATGTCATTGTTTCTTATACTTTTGCATTTGGAAAGTATGCTTATTATTTGGAGATATGCAACAATTATATTTGAAATCACTATCCATCAGATCTTAAATGTGTCTATATCTTGAGTCACTGTTATGTTGTACTTTTTGTTACAGGGTTTCTTAGTTTGATATGGGTCCATAAGGCGGAAAAAGCTAAAAATAAAACTTTCTAAAATAGTATTATAACCCATATAAGATAGAGAAATTTACATCTTTTGAGTCGCTTTAAAAAATATATATTTATATGTTTTCTCCTCTTTCCATAGATATTTATAGTTGCCTAGAAATGGACCCAGAGACCCTTTAAGTCAAAGGTGAAGTGAATAGCTGTTTTTCTAATGTTTTGGATGGATTTTGAGTTAAGTCTCAAATCAGATATGAGTTTCTTTGAAAAAAAGTACACAGTTTGACCTAAGAAATAAATGGCAGAGAGGTTGTTAAAGATAAGAAATGTGTTCAAGAGTTGCATTCTCTTATCACTCCCTTCCTATCCGTGTTTATGTCTAAGAAATGATGGTGTGCTCAAGCTGTTAAAGAAATAGGAAGGCCATCAACCTGTATTAAAATGATGTTGCGCTCTTCTCTAGTAAGTTCAAGTTTTCTCAGTAGGAAAATATTATTCTCATTGGACATTACCTCTGTTCACAGTTAAAATTTCAATTACCTCATCTGGATTGCATTCATCAGTCTATTTCATTTTCAACAAGTGTCTTCTGTCTACTTACTCACTGAGTAAAAAAAAAAAAAAAAACCAAAACCCTAATGTATCTCAAACAAAATCACATTTTAAGAGCATTACATTGCAGGTTCTCTTCAAAGAACCAGCTATGAGAGGCAGTGATTTTTGATAGGTGAGCATTTGATCAACTGCCAGAAAAAGAAATCACATCAATACCAACCTGTCTTAATAGTCTGACAGGCACTGACATTTTTCACAGAACTCCAGTGAGGGATGCTACTTTTTTCCTAGATTTGTCCCGTTCAGGCTAGCAACAATGATTCAAGAAAGCTTTATAGACAAATCTCTGCTGATCAGATGAGTGAGCAACATGGATGAGGAAAGCATTAGTGCAGGAAAACCCTACAGTGTAGACCAGGCTGTGTTTTCCTGTCTGACTTCCAATAGGGCTGGAGAAGAATTTTCAACAGGGTAGCTCAACTTAGAGGGCTGTACAAAAAGACTTGCTCCTATGAGTGGTGGCTCAGTAATGATCCAGTGCTTTCTCTGGCAGCAGTACATGACATGGCAGGTTTGGTGCTGTGGGACTCTTTCAGAATCTTATTTTCCCACATCCCTTCTTCCCTCTCTCAAACAAAAATGTTTGAGAATCTTTTCTAAAAGTCCTGTGTCCTAACAGCAACTGTTGAACAGAATAACCTCAGAACAGCCATGAGAAGCGGCTTTTTCATTAAAACAACTGCAATTCCCTGCTACTTGTATAAGTTTATTATTCCATTATTGATGTTGGCCAAGATCCAGACCCATTGTGCCATTTCACAAAATGTACTACAAAGTGGCTTTGCTGCTACAATAAAGTGCATCTGTCACCCCAATTATGCAAAGCAAGTGGTTGACTGCAAAACCTCATCAAAAACTGAATTAGGATTTTTCATCCATTTATACAAGAAATGCCAACTCAAAATATATGTTTATTTTGTAGTAGAGGTACTATATTACCACTACTACAGGAAATTAGGCCCTTGTGTCTGTATCAGAATGCAATTACCATAACATAAAAACCATTTTTATTATTTCGGCCAATACTTCAGTTGCTGTTAACAATGTCATGCAGAATGAGAGATGGCTTATTCAAAGCCATATCTAAACATAAGTCCAAAAGAATCTTCTTGCCCTATCAATTTTATCAAAGGGACAGATTCTGGTTCCCATTTTCATATTGGATAACAATATGTTCCATGGATATCCTCACTGATATCAGTAGAACTCCTTGGGTCTTAAAGAGCTATTGATTGTGATGGAATTCAAACCTCTCTTTCCATAAACCCCTCAATCAAGGTCTTGTCTGCACCACAGACACCTACATTTTGGTGAGGATCCAGTGAAGTCAGCTGGAAGTTGAATTTTGAGTTCATTCTCAATGCAACAAGCTAGAGAAAATGTCATAATTCTTTGGTACTTGTTGTTGGCTTTTGGAGGTACTGAATAAGGAGGTTGCAGAATCTCCATCATCAAAGATATTTAAGAATAGATTAGACAAATCTTTTTGGAAAGAGGGAAAGATGTTTAATCTGGGCTTGGGACAGGTTGACAGACAAGATGAGCTCTTGAGGTCACTTCTAGTCCCAGTGTTTATGATTCCATGATGTGTGACAAAGGGGCATAGCTCTGCGTCATTCACATCACTAAAATGTGAATCAAAACCTCAAGTTTCATACCGAATGACTAGCCTGAAGAGAAATGTGACATTTAGTTTTGCAATTGCAGGACAGGTGTTGCTGTATACTTTTGAAAAAGAATACTTTCTCACCCTCACTGGAGTATAATTTATGAAACTCAGAATTTTTTTAGACATTTTGGACATATTTTCAGGGGCTTTTTAAATAGAACTTCAATAATCTTCATGTCACAAATTCAGATTATGATGGTTTTCTCTTTCAATATCCATATCAACTGGAATCATATCAATATAAATGCCATTTAGAGATCTTTTCCTGAGGCAACAGGAAATACAGGAAAAAAAGACTAAAATAGTTAGCAACATGCAGAACCTCTGAAAGTCTTAAACATGGGAAGAGCCACTTCAAAATAGCACTAATTTTTGGCATTATCTGTAGGTGTGTATTTCATAAATCTGAATTAAACACCTAAAATCTCCATAAAGTAGGTGAGGTGGTACAGGCATATTTTCACAGCATGTACATACTGAGTGGAAAAGCTTCAGGTTCTGGAATGGGTGCAAGTGAAATGATGACTAGCAGACCTATTTCCAGCTCTGGGATTCTCTGACCAGAAACACTTGTTGGATTTAAGACTGTACTGTCAGCTGGATGATTCAAACCTTTGTAAAATATGATTTTCCCGTCTATGCAGGATATACCTAACAATACTTGAATAGTGCTAGATTATTTGCCAGGAACTGAGACACATGGTATGTGATTACACTGTATGCGAGTCCTCTTACATCTGAAACCATTCCAAACCACACATTTTTCTCTTTGCCTGTGTTATTGGCCTAGACACGAGTCCAGCAGTAAGTCCACACATTCACCAGATATGCTCCACTTCTCATGAGGGAACGCGCAGCCAAGGTTATAATTTCATGAAGGTGAGAGAGCACAGTCTTGGGTTCTGGTTTCTACTTCTAAAGCTCTTTATTCATCTGGCTTTGAAAGGTTCCTTGACGCTATCTTTCAGCAGTGCTGAAACACAACCCCAGGATTTCCCCCTTCCAGTAAATATACAGATTTTAAGTAAGTACTGATTTGGAGGTAACTTCCTGCTCCCTTGCTCCCTTTCAGTACCTACGAACCTTGCACTCTTTGCTATATCGTGTTACAGCTACAACAGGAAAGCTGGAGAAAATGTCTTTCTCAGCATAGTCTTTAACTTGGCAGAAAAAGATGTTTCTAAGGGGGTAGAGAGCACATTTTGAATTCCCTAATGCTCAAGAGGTCAGTGAACGCAGCTCTCTAATTTCTTGCACAAACAAAAAATAAATCAAATTGTAAAAGGCAGACCTTCTCCACCCTCACTTACAGTTCTCCTTACTACCAGAGGGCAGCACTGCCTTCCCTAACTGTGCTTTTAAACGAATACAGTAACATTGCATGTTTACTGCTGAATTTAATATGGTGAGTGTTTGTAAGGTTTATTCTGAGCATTCTTAGTCCCCAGGCACTGAAATTCCTACTTTTGTGAATGCTGAATAAGCCTAAATGTTAAACAGAAGGCAGGATACTGATGAGCTGAGGTGGCTTTGTCACTGCAGAACTTGAAGTACCTGTGGTACTTCACCATCGAACCTTTAACTCCTACATGCACAGGCACTTCTCTGGGTTGACATAGCTTTTTTGTGAATATAATTTTTAGGCTCACATTTCTAAATTCCATCAATATTGCACTCCAGTTGCTCAAGCACTTTTTTCAAATCTGGCCATTTGCCAAGTAAATATGAAATATGAAATACAAATTACAGACATGAATACTGGGAATGGGAAACCCACACTAAAAATAGAATAACACTGTTAAAATGCATCATAAATGTCAGTGAATATCTCACTTACTATATTTTATAAGCTAATTTGGACATGACAGTTAAGCCACAGGTTCTGCCAGTCATGCATGTCCACTATTATTACAGGTTCATCTATATCCCTAAGTGTTTCTGGCTTCCTGGATTTCTGGCACACAAAGTATTAAAACAGAAATGTTCAAAAAGTGGGCCATTTTATTAAAGTTATTTACAAATCCTAAATTTTGATTTCTTGCTTTTTTGGTTATATCCACATGACACATATATTAAGATGTAATAAGGCTGATCTTGCACATGCAGAAAAATAATGCATACTTCAAAATGTATTACTTTAGGA
Source organism: Dromas ardeola (assembly GCA_013398915.1). Lineage (NCBI taxonomy): Eukaryota > Metazoa > Chordata > Aves > Charadriiformes > Dromadidae > Dromas > Dromas ardeola. The sequence goes on from VYZM01024475.1 coordinate 5,820, forward strand.
ATCATTTCTTGGAAGGTGTTATTCTCTGGATAAAAAGGAAAATAACTTTAACCACAGTGAAACAGGCATTCAGGCTTATTTTCCTAGACTTTAAGCTCAGCTTTGGAAAAAAGCAATGTTGCAGCTAATAACAAGCATTTTTCTGGTTTGTGGTTTCTAAACACTTACAGCAGTACATAGTGCCTTCTCTAAATTAACTTTGTTACAAGGAAGGGAGAAAACTGAAGAACAAGACAACTTGCAAGCAAACCTCCAAATGACCGCTTAGCCTGAGTAAAGTATGAGACATGATCAAGCACAGCAAAGGTCATAGACATTTAAGGTATTTTAGTGATCGCTAAATCTGGCCGCTGACATAACGAATGAACTGGCCATATAAACCTATTAGTCATCAATGTAAAACTCCTACTATGTGCCTTGATACCAGCTCCACCCCACAGTCTCCGTTTGCAATACTTGGATTTAGCAGCAGTGATAGCTGTACTCATCTGATCTGATAGTCAATTTCAAACACAGATGTCCTTTTCATCTGGGATTAAATATGTGGAGGAAATACATTATGATACAAACCAAAGACCATTAGATTTGATGAATGTGCTTTTGGAAAATATGCTTTGTTTTATAACAGCTATGGAAACTTGGTATTACCAAGAGAGAGACTGCTGAGTGAGAAGACAGGCACTAGTTTTCCAAGTATTTTGCAGAACACTAACGCTCTTCTGTACAGAAATCCCTTTACTACCTCATTCCTCCATCATCATGAAGTCTTTTAGGCTGAAGGGTAGGGAGATCTATGAGTTTAGCTTTCCTCACCTCAAAAAAAACCTGGCCAAAGTCCTGCAGCTTAGACACTTAAACCAGAAAAGGTTGAAGCCATATGGGTTCAAAAATCCTTAATTACTTCACTTTTTTGAGTGAAGAGAAAATTGAATGTAAGGTGTTCAAGACAGCTAATAGATACAACTCATAATTTTATTGTTTCCTTATCCAGGAAGCAATTTTAAATGAAGAAAACAAAAAAAAAAGAAGATGGGTTTTAAATGTCCTTATTTTCCTTCAAGCTATACGCCCTGTTCCTAAAATATATTTCTGCCCTACTATCTTCCCACATATTGGATAAAAGCAGATTATTTAAAAAAACAAGAGAAGAATATTTCTGCATTTTTTAGAACTCAATTAAGGGACAAAAGGATACCATATAATTTATTTGGCTGTTCAAAAGCCAATTGAACAGGGAATTCCAAATATTCACGCCAACAATGGAATATAGAGGTCTTAGGTAGCCCAAAATTGTTCATGTCGAAGCTTCCAACACAAAATTTTCTTCCAACAATGTGAGTAACAAAATAAAAAATATCATAGTCCATCAATTTGTGAACAGGACTAGACAGTTTTGATAAATACATTATTCATAGCAAACCGTTAATTCAGATTCTGTCTTGAAGTGCCACATTAGTAGCCAGTCAGTTCTGCAACCATATTGGATGTCACAGCAAGACTTCTGTGTTTATTTTGCTGTATAACTTCTTATTTCTTTTGATTGTTTTAATACCAAGAAGTACAGAAAATGGCATTACCTGATAATGCAGTCAAATATTCACATATAATTTATAATACAGGAAAAAAAAAGTCTTCCTTTTTCATCAGTAATTTCATATTTGGTTAACAGGACAGATTCTCCTCTCATTTATTGCACTGCAGATTCATGGTTCTCCTTTCCTAGATTGAAACATTGAGGAAAACGTAAGCTTACATTACAATTTGAGTAGGGTCAGATCTCCCTTTTATTGAAACAGCCTTTCTGAAACACTTGATTGTAATGTGATACTTATCAAACTATAATTACCTACAGGGAAGAACAACCTACATAGCACTTTCTAAATGCAGTTTGCTTAGGTAAGAGCATTAATGACAGTATCAGCAGCAAAAGCTCCTGGCACTGTGCTAGGATGGGTACATGCACAGAAGGAGACGTTTGGCGGCTCAAACAGGATTTATGCGTATCTTTGGAGTAGCTTGCATATTGCTAGTGGGATGCTTATCGCAGCTTGAGAACTCTGGCCCGGACCCATCTTTATATTTGGATGACACCGGTGTAAGAGTCACCTTAGTCATGTCATGAGACAGAGGCAAAGACTGTGTCTCTGACGCCTGGCGCCTGACTGGGTGTACAGAGCTCGCCCCTTGCAAGTGCAAAGCAAAGCGTGCTGGCTTAAAACATCTCTGCTGAGCTGAGTAACTGAATCGTTCCCGACCAGGTGTGCACCCCCACGGTTATGGATACGGCAAAGGGGAGGCTTGTATCAGTCCGTGAAAGATTTGTGGCATAAATATGCAAATCTGCACTACTATGGGGAAAAATTAATAGAGGTTATAATGATCATCATCTTAGTTGTTCACATTGCTTAAAAAAAAAACAGCTTGAGTGGGATTGTTATTGCATTTTAATTGCTATTTACAAGTTTTATTGATTTTATGCTGACATACATAGAAGACAAAGTAGATATACTGTAACTGCTAACATTTAAAACAAAATATAATGATTGTTAGGTGAAAACTACAGTATATCACAGCATATCAGGAGATTTCTTTGTTAATTATTTTTTGTCTTAGCCATGTTCAGAGGTCATTCATTGCTTTCTAAATTTGCAAGCTTATTGCAGACCAGTCGAAGGTTATATAACACTCCAAACATAATTGTTCTGTGTACAATATTAGCTAACAAGTAATTATAACTCCTAGCTGCTCCCAGCTGGTAATATGCTTAGAAAATTCATACATTTGGACTTGTCAGTTTAGGTTAAATTATTTGAGAAAATGCCTGACTTAAGAGAGTGCCAAAAGAGAATGATTCAGATACAAATGATTGTATAGGATGTGCTGCTCTTAAAAATGAATAATTTAAAAAGTAAATATTTCTAAATTCACAATTCCCATGTTAATTTGTCTCAGAATATGGATTTGAGAAAACATTATATTGATAACATTTTGATAAAGTACTGAAAGCTCAACTCTGGGAGCACATGCCAGGTGGCAGAGGAGTTACATGGTTTGCATCTATTTTTAACTAAATTACTACTTTGAAGTCAATAATTGTATAGCCATCTTGGATACCAAAGGAGGCCTTTTCTAGCATCTAATCATGCTTAATATCCACTTACTTTCAAAATAATGGAAGTCTTTTCATTTAAGCAGTGCTGTCTTCAAAGAAGTCTTCCTTCAGTACATTGGATAATGTTGTTTGGGGTTTTATCCTTGAGTTTTAAAAGTGTTGGGACACTATTTTTTGAACTCCTGCATTACAAAGAAAAAACTAATCAATAACCAGCTAGGAAATTAGAAGTACTTTCTAAGTAACAAAGAAAGAAGGATTTTAAAGATGCCACAAAAAAACAGGAGCCTAGTAACTTGAACCCCTGAAGTTCTGTAGACACTAAAAAATCACTAGAGCAGGAACTTGACAATTGAGTTGTTAAAATGATTAAGGTGACATTTTAGCAAAAGATCCAGTACTGATTTTAGCCCAGAACACATAGCTCAGAAGAAGTGGAAGCTGTCATGACTCTTAAGTGATTTGAGAGGCCTTTCAGCTTTGGGATGTTTAATGGGATCAGCCATCATTGCAGCAGAACAGGTAGTGCCAGAGAGTAATCCACGTTAGTGCTCAGAGGCCAACAGGCACCAGACCTCTCCAGAAGTTCTACAGCTCTATGCAATTACCTGTGTGTCGCTCAGTGTCTTTACACCTCAAAGCCAAGGCTTGTATGGGCCCTTTGCCATTCTTCCACTAGCTAACTTCACCAGGATTTTAAAGCATGTTATATTTATTTGGATTTTGTACCAAGGTAAATGGGACTGGACCAATAGGCTCAGAAGTAACCTTAACATTTTTGCCACAAAATATGTAAGCATATCACAGCATTATAGCATAAGGCGTCATTTCTCCAGAAGGCGACCTGAGAAAGGTGGAAAGCCAATGAGAACACTAAATTTAAGGATGTGTACTCATAATCTTTTTCATTCTTCTAGTACATGCAGAGGTGCATAGTGTCTTTTGAAATTACATAAGTTAATTTTAGGAAGTACGTTTTCTGCACCAGAAAAACCCTCTTTGCTAGTGTTGTTTATTGTCCCAAAACACCTTATTTGCTTTATCAGTTCTCCCCCTGTGACCTCGGAAATACTAATTGTTGTACTGTAACTCCATGCTTTTTTCCAGCCCTACCCACAAAGGGTTCTGGGGTTTTTGAATGATGAAAATCTTCTCTACCATTTAGGGCAGTATCTTGAATAACTTCATCCCAACAAAACCTGACATTTTCGAATAGACATAACTACAGTATCAAAGTATTTTTCCTGCTGAATTTGCTTTCTCAGTCTTCAGAGACTTCACCTTTACTCAGAAAAAGAATGGAGTCAGCTGAACTATAAAACAGCTCAACTTTCATGGGCAGGTTGGTGCAAACCTGGTGGGCAGGCTCTTTACAAAAAAAAAAGCGCCTTTTTGTCTGAGACATTTCCTGTTGTTTGTTTGTTTTTCTTGGTGAAAATTACAAATTTGCATTTAGCTCACACTGCAGAACTGTATATGCCCCTGTATACCTCATTTGGCACAGCACTGTAGTAGTTCTATACACATTCTTTAAGTGCTTCTTAGTTCTACTTGGTTGAGCTTTCAAGTTTTTTTTCTTTAATGCACCTTCTAGTTTTTGGTTCTTGTTAAAAGAAACTTAAAAAGACTGTGCTAGAGCCATCATACCACAGAAAGGCTTTAATATACCAGATACATGCACACACACTATGGGAGTTATTGATCCGCTCGATTTCCTAGGTACCCTTAAGTTAATTGTGTCCTTTGCTTTACTTCCTCCTTTAAAACATGACCAATGACAATGTCACATCCATCTGCCTTCAGTTTTGAGCCCTTTCCTAAGGATGGTCATGATTTAATTCTTGTAGTAGTCACCAAATTGTTCTTCTAGTGCCTTAGCTATAATTGAACCATGCTGTCACCTACTCCTCACCCTTTCAGAAATGATTTCCAAAGGAATATGTGTAAAGGAGAATTGCACCACTGCACTTTTACCCAGTTCTGATCCTGAACAGAGACCTCTATTTTTTCTGCATCCTCTAGGTCCTTGAACCAGCCGGTTGAGCTATGTCCAGTTTATAAATTATTGTACAGCTTACTGTACGAAAGTAACGCCATTATCAGCAGATAAGCAGACCCAGCTACTTAGGTCCACATAAAATGTTTAAGTTCCTTATTTATGGCATAAAATTATTTTTAGTGAAATCAATACAAGGAGTTTGTAATGGGATCTTCGTCCTCTTTTAAATTCACTGCTATCCATAGAGATTGCTGGAGTCAGTCTCTGATAAGGCTACCCCATAAATAGCTGACAGGCAAGAGGCAATTTCTATCAATACCAAATTTGTAAAGGGCAGCCAGAGAGTCACTGAAGCCAGGAACAGAAGAAGATTTGAAGCTTTTAGCTGCCTGAAAATTTTATATCCTTGGTGAGACCCATGAATCTAACACTGGTTCACTAATAATGGTGGAAGGTGATACCTCAACACTGTATCACTGCACAAAGTAATATGTCTTCACTCAAAATGTCTTCTGAAGATCAGAAATCTAGGAAGTATAAGATGGCAATCTATGTGGCAAAGCATGGAGCATATTTTGCTGAGGAATCTTGCAAGTCCTGGTGGTGCAGTTTGTAAGCCCACATTCACACTGATAAAATCTTTTTTATGTAGCTGATCATACCTATCCCATCAACTTTACTATCAATCTGGCCTTGAGTTTAGAGCTAATAGAAAAGTTTTTCTGAGATGATTATAACTTCTAAAGACACAGCTTACTTTCACCAGACGAAAGAAACTTTAAATGAATACAGGACTCTGTTTTGGCAATATGCAGTTTTCCTGAACAAGCACATTTTCACTTGGGCTTGGTTTCACATACTGCATTTTTAGCCAAGTTTGTAACCTCATTGTGTGAGAGGAACAGAATTAGGTATTTCACTTGAAAGAGTTAGCTGTTAGTTCAATACAAGGCTTCCTCAATGAGTGTTAAGTCTTACGAGGAAAGACTGAGGGAATTGGGTCTGTTTAGTCTGGAAAAGAGACGGCTGAGGGGTGACCTTATTAATGCTTACAAATACTTAAAGGGTGGGTGTCAGGAGGACGGGGCCAGGCTCTTTTCAGTGGTGCCCGGCAATAGGACAAGAGGCAATGGGTACAAACTTGAGTGTAGGAAGTTCCATCTCAACATGAGGAGGAACTTCTTTACTTTGAGGGTGGCAGAGCACTGGAATAGGCTGCCCAGAGAGGTGGTGGAGTCTCCATCTCTGGAGACATTCAAAACCCGCCTGGACGCGTTCCTGTGCAACCTGCTCTAAGGTGACCCTGCTCTGGCAGGGGGGTTGGACTAGATGATCTCCAGAGGTCCCTTCCAACCCTGTGATTCTATGATTCTATGATACTAAGGACAGATTTCCTTTAAAAGTTAAGAGCAAGGAAGATACATAACAGGAAGGGGATTATTTTGGTGCTTTGGATAATTTATTTCAGGTTTACCATTATAACTATGTCTGCTTCACTCATTTCAGACAACAAAGAACATCCCCTGTCCAGAGCTCGTGGGCGCCATTCAGATCTCTAGTGCGGTAGACTATGAATATTTTCTAAAGTTAATGAAGCATTCTTCTTCCACAGCAGAAAACTATTCTGGTACTAAGAAAAGGGAGATGCATTCAGTCAAATGTTTAGAGCTTTCAACTGAATCAGTTGTTAAATAAGTATAATCCATAGTTTTCACTCTTTGCTGGTTGTTCTAGCTTAAAAAACAACCAACCCATCATACTGTTTGGAGAAAATACACAGTAGAAAGCCCAGGGCTGGTGCCAGAAGCTGCTTTTTGTTCTGCAGTAGATTCAGAAGCTGCCTTCTGGATTTTCAACATGCGTGACAAAAGAGAGAGTTGGAGACTAGAGCAGGCTGGATCCTTTTAGCTACAACTAAAAAGGGATCTGAGTCACTTTGTACCATTTTGACTTCATGAAACCTGTAGCATGCTGTCAACCTACACAGCAGTCCAGCCTTTCATCTAAGTAAATCTAGCTGCAGCAAATGAACCAAGTCAGGGCCACAATGTAGAGGAGAAATCTTGGATTCAAGGTCCCATATGGAGCCTCTCTTTGGGAGCAGACAGAAGATTCCTCTTATGCTAGATAGCACGTACAAATGGGAGGTAAAGTAATACATAAGGGTTATTGTTAACATCTGTAAAGGTGTTACAATTACGGAATGTTTCACACAGTACCATCAGCAGCCATCTTTTAGCTATAAAACCTTCACAGGCTGTTTTTGAACTTCTGACACATTCGCCAAAAAGCTCCTTGGTATATTTACATCTGCATGAGCTCCTAAGAAAGGGTAATTGGCATAGGCATTTAGTGCTGAAATATGGCATCCCCTTCACTTCTAGGAATAGGTCATGTCACACTGACAGCCTACAGGGTGGCGCTGATGAGTCAGCCAAAAGAGTACAGTGAGAGAAATAAGCATAAGGTAAAAGTTACATGAATAAATTATTTTTTTGGCCTCAGAAAAACAAAAGGGAAACTGAATGTGGACCTAGGAGTAGTGACCACAGGCAGGGAACTGTTTCTGTGCTCTTCTTCAACAGCTTTCATCACCATTTCAGAAACTCACTGCCGTGTTTGCACGCCAGAAAGATGATCACTGAGTCCTACAACCTTAGTGTCAACGGCTGAGTCAGTGCATTGCCAGGGAGGGAAGGGAATGGAAATGATGGGATGGCAGTGGGCGGCTTGAGGCAACAAGCTTAGGAAAGGGAAGATGCCTACCAACACCCTTGGGATTTATGCTTTTACTAGTTACAGGAGCTGAGGGGAATAGCAGTCCAGAAAGGGAATTTTGACAGTGATGAGGTAAAGGAAAGGCACTGGACAGTGTTGTTACAAAGCAGAGTGAGACAGAACAGAGAGACCTCTCCTGGCATGAAGGAAGCTGCACTCAACTCAGTTTGCAATTCAAACATTGATCAGGAGACTGCAGCTATGTTTACTCTTTGGGACTTAGCCTGTTCTCTGGGCCTGAAAAGAAGTGGCACAATACAACCTGTGTCCGTATGGCCCATGCAATCTCCCAAACCATGGCCAAGCATGGTCTACGACAGAACAAGCCGGCACAGACCAGAATTGTGCCAGGAAGCTTATGAATAATGATGCACCAGTGATCAAACTGTGCCTTGGTGTGGTGATTTTATCTACTACAGAAGCAGGGACTATCTTAGAGACTAGGAGGCACAACTCTACTATTCTATGCAAGACAACATTACTGCTATGACAGGGCAATAGGACATCTGAATGTAACTATGAAATGCACTTGCAAGTGAAACCATAGCTGTACTACTTGAAGTGTCTGAAAACTTATGGAAATAAATTCCTTTACCCATGTGAAAAATAATCCCATACACTGGATGCCAGGTGAGCGGTAAATAGCAGACCACTATCAAAACTGACAATGTCATAATAGCATGGGAATTTATCATTGCATAATTTTCTGGAAGAGGCACTAGGTTGGGCTTAATTTTTTGATATATTATGAAAATATAATATTACAAATTATACAGTAAAACCATATTCCTGTAAATATCTGGAATTATTATATGGAGACACAGTAATTTTCTATTGAATTGAAGTGGTAAATCTAGGTTTGCAACAAGTTTATGCAGGTTGAGAAGATTTGTGGCATCTTTCAGGAAGGTATGTTGATGGCATGCTCTTCTGGGAATGCAGAAGAGCTATATCATTCAGATAAGTCACTGAGAATTGACTCTGAATTCTCAAACAGTTTACTAAACTAGAGGAAATTATCCCTTGTTCTGAAGATGAGTAAACAGAAAAAGTGAGCAGGCAGTAACAATCTCTCTATCAGAGGGCATCCAAGACAAGCTCAAGCAGAATTTTATGAGTTTGTTTATGGGAATGTGGTTGCTACTTCTGGAATTACAAAAGATGCATCAATAGAAGCCAATTAATCTTACGATTTCACCAGCGCAATTTCCAAGATGAATGAAAGTGCACATCACAAGACAGTACTCCTGCCTTACAGCAACTCAAAGCAAGACATATTACCTTTTTGGACTCATGCTGATTATTTGAAGATTATCTATTCTTTGAGGCTCAGGTAAGCCCACAGGTGGGTAAGTAATGACGCTGTGAAGAAGAGAAGCTGTCAGCTATCTCTATTGGAAAGGCTTTACTGATGTCAAGCTAAGGAACAAGAAGGCCCATAGCTGTCATGGTCAGTTTGTGTTCAGGAGAAGCCGCAAACAAGCAAGCAGCATGCTGCTGTACACAGCTAGCAACTTTTCCCTTTCAATAGCTGCAGCTGATATGCTCAGATACAAAGATCAGTAGCACAGGTGGTTATTTTAGGTCAAACAAGAGTAAGGTAGAAGTCTGAAAACATCGAAAGTTGTCATCTTAATCATTTACCTCTCTTACATAAGGGTCAGCTATACTCACCCAAGACCTTCCTAAAACTATTCCAATGTTTCGTTAGTTTTACTGGTATCCAACCCACATATTTCTTTCTACAATTTGGTAAAACATGTTTGGTTGTAATAAAATTGTCCTATCCGTCACTCTTTGACTGCTTATGATAGTTCACCCAGATTGAGACCTTGAGGTTATACAACAGATTCTTGTAGGATGAGAGAGAGGATAACACTGCATTAAACCCTAATTATTCCTTGAATCACAGAATCACAGAATGGTAGGGGTTGGAAGGGACCTCTGGAGATCATCTAGTCCAACCCCCCTGACAGAGCAGGGTCACCTAGAGCAGGTTGCACAGGAACGTGTCTGGGCAGGTTTTGAATGTCTCCAGAGATGGAGACTCCACCACCTCTCTGGGCAGCCTATTCCAGTGCTCTGCCACCCTCAAGGTAAAGAAGTTCCTCCTCATGTTTAGGTAGAAGTTCCTATGTTCAAGCTTGTGCCCATTACCTCTTGTCCTGTCACTGGGCACCACTGAAGAGAGACAGAATCCTGGACAGATCTTTGCTTTTGTGAATCAAGCCAAATGCTAGAAACTGTTCGCAACTGGTAACTCAATTAGTTCTTGCTTGGCTTTAAATGCCATGCATTTACCTAGGTGTTCAGCAAAAATGTTACCAATTCCAGTATTGCCAATGAGCTTCCTATACTAAGTATAAAAGCCAGACCTTCCCGTTTCTGGATGGACCTCAAAATTCTGGAATTTTTCTATACACTCCTACTTACATTAAGTACATTATATTACATATAGAAATGATCGCACTGCTCTAAGATATGTTAATGCTGTCTGTGTTGCTTATCTCCACGGTTGTTTTCAGACTATATTTAAGCTCATGCCAAAAACCCTTAGAAAGTCAATAAAGCTGCTTCCACTAGCATTATTTACCAACTTGTCTAAAATTAATCTGAGTAAAATTTACATGGACTAACAAATGGAAGGGAAGTACTATAAATGTTAAATGAAACAATTTAACTAAAAAGGAATCTGAGAGTTTTAATCACATACAGAGATGTGCAAGCAAGAAGCAGTTTCGACTGAAGACGGAGATCAAATTTGTCAAATGTGAGTGCCTCAGATTTGGCATGGTTATACGTATCTGTGCAAATAAACAAATGCTTATCTGATTTTCAGAACTATTGAGCATGCGCAGTCCCTATTGATTCTCTGGGAGCTAAATAGATTTGATATTTCAGAGAGATGAGAAGATATTTTTATTCAATGTTTATGTGTTTTAGTAATACTATATTTGTGCTGCTAAATTTGTTATTTTAGTATCATCAGAAATAGTTTAAATGAGACTTCCTCACACACAGTCCATAAGCACTAGTGTGCTGCACTATCCCAAACTAAACCCATTTAATCAACTTTGTATTTGAATACTTCCTTTGTTCATATTTATTGTAGGGTTGCATCTAGGGTTCTTACCGGGTGAACATGGAGCAGGATTACTGACATGAAAAACTGGGTGGTTGCTCTTAAGACCCTTGTTTTATGTCACAGTTCTAGATAAAGCTAAATCGATGACACTTTATATTACAGCCTTACTCACAGTGAGCACCCAGAGGTCTATCTGCGTAAGGACTGAAGAAGCTGTTTTTTTTAGGCACTAGAACTTTCAGTGCTACAAAAAGGAAGGAAATAATAGAATAAAAATCCTAGCAAAAAACACCTAACAACAACCCGAGAGCAACATTTCATTCCAGTAGTTATCCAGAAATCTGATTTCCTTTGCTTTGTGTCAGGCACTTAGCATTATTGTTGCAGTTAAGGGAACTTTATGAGAGTGATTAAAATAAAACTTCTTGGAGGAGAGGTGCCACAAGAGACTGCAGCATCACCCGTGAAGTCATTTATCTACTGTGAAAACACAGGTTTCTTGCTTTATTAAACATCTCTGTACAAGCTCCACTTGATGTCTGGGGCCAGATATTCACCTGGCACAGTTCCACTGAAATCAATGGACCCATATTGATTTACACAAGCTGAAAATCTAAACCTCTGAGTTTATTACAGCATCACTAAAAGGGGTGATTAATTGTAGCATAGCATCACAATATGATAATAATGCTCAGAAACCTCTCCAGAGTGGAATAGAAATATGTTATGTCTTCCTGCAAAGCATTTGTTTCATGCAGGCTACCTCTTTTTCAGTTGGTGGCGGGGTTGTAGTTTTAAAATACAGAAGGTAATCTTGTTAACATCTCAGGTTTACCCTGCAAAACACATCGTGACAAGGTAGTAGTACATAATTGCTGAAATCCTGAGTGTTACTGGACCCCAGGTACATAGTGATCCTCTTGAAGAGCATGCGTTCTCCATTTGACAACATCCCACAGAAGATGTGGCCTTCCTGTCCTGCAGGACAGCCGAGTGTGGGCCCTGTGCGCACTCCCATTCTCAACCTGTGCCCCCCACCCAAGGACTAGCTGCCTGGGCTGGTGGCCAGCCCTGATACAGCCCAGCTACGATCAGGCTGCTGGGAAAAAAGCTGTTGAAGAGAGCCATGAGAAGCCCTGTCAGAGTCTCCCCTTGCTTTATTCATGCATTTAAGCTGTAGCTGTTGCCCTTGGTCCTGGCCCGAGCCATGTTGGAGGTATTCCTGTGCCTGGCCCTCATGCTAAGCTGCTGACTTGGCCTCGGACGTGCCTCATCACCGGGGACTTGCCTGGGCTGTGACTGACCCTGGTTACCCTCACCGGACCTGCTTGGTTCTCCTTGCTCAGGCACGGTGGGACTGTGCCCTTGCTGGTGAGGACACTGCCCGGCCACCTCGCTGTCACCCTGGCTCCTGGCTGGCCTTCCCTGGGGAGCAGCCCGCTCTTGTTTCTTCCTGGGAAGATGAACCCTTAACTCCTGCACGTACGCTGCTATTGGCAGCAGGCGTAACTGAAAGAGCATATGCTGCTGGTTTTGAAAAGCAAAGATGAAGAAATGTGCTTTACAGGACCATTCTTGTTTAATATTAAATTTAGCAGCAATGGTAAAAAATGGGCCTCTTTTTTTTTTTTTGGTTTTGCTACACAGAAATCTTCTGTTTACTAAGATTTTATAATCTGAGAAGCCAAATGTCAGAGAGAAAATTGTATCCAGAGCACCACAGTCCGAGCAAAACATTTCTCTGCATTTGCTTAGTTTTACTAATAAAAGTGGGTACTAGCACGCTTCCCAAGCTATAGACCCGTCAGCTGCCATGCAGAAGTGTGAGACATACTCAAGGGTTCACCCCAGCCTAAGGTGTCCTGCAAAGTCCCCATGCACACAGGTGCAATGCAGCGTCCCCGTCTCTTTTCCCCACCGGGAGACACCACGCCTGAAGATGCAGAGGGGCGGAGGAGTCTGGGCCCTGTGCTGTAGGAAAGGTTGGGCCTCTTTATGAAGCATCCCATACAGAAGCCGCAGCAGAATACGTGCTTACCCCACCGCAGTCTCACACCATCGCTCCTGTCCTGTCACAAACTTGGCATGGGGAAATGAGCTGAGCTGGTGCAGAGGGGCAGGGATACATCCATCACAGGATCCACCTTACTGAGTCTCATGGGCCAGGTCAGAGAAAAAGTGGAGGGAAAAAGTCTGAATCAAGCCATTCTTGACTGGCTCATTTCCTAATTCCCTGCTTAGTGGCATATCTAGGTTAGGAGAGGGAAAATGAAAAAAGCAAAGGTAATAAACTTAACACATGAGGCTTCAGTCCCGGCTGCATAGTTTAATTCTGAAAGGACAAAGCCCGAAGCCCACTTATAGGACTGTGAATAGTCAATAACAATTTAAAGTCAAAACACTTTTAACAGACAGCTCTTAACAAAATTAAACTGTTAAAAGGACAAATTCTCTTTTCACAGAGGAGTTTACTACAGTGCTGCACATTCACCTTAGCAGCAGCACTAAATGTTAATAACGTGAAGAAATTAGGTGCAAGTCTGACATTCTGGTGTCAAGTTTCTCAGCATGAATTAGCTCCCTGAAATGGCAGCGGGCATGATATAGATTCGTCCTGCTGCTGACATGAAATGGTGCTTAGAAGTGTTTTGGGGAGCCATGCTGGCAGCAAGGTTTCCATCAGAGGCACCCAGGTCTCACGGCATGCCAGACCCAGGGCACTACAGTTCAGCAGCCCGTTAAGCATTTCAATCATGCCTAGCAGTTCTCTGAATTGTGGTCTTTTCAGTACATCTTTCTTTTTTTTTTTTTTTTCCTCTAATTATATTGATTTTAGCAAATTGCAGCATCCTTCTGTTGATTTTCAACTATGTACAGCAAAAACTTGGAGTGCGAGAGGAAAAACAAACTCATTGTGTTCTGGCAAGTTATTTTATACCATTTCATGGGACAAAACAGAGACTTCAGAGCTAAGAACATATGAAAATACTACAGTTATTATAGAAATAAACAGAAGCTAAGTTTCTAAACGAATATAGACCTTACATTCATCACCCAGGAAAAAAAAGACCACTCAATTGTCTGGAGCACAAGCTCTGTAATTACATGCCCATTTATTTTCAGTGTGTGGAGGGTGTAATTGCCTGTGCCCAGCTTTATCTTTGGGTCATCACAACAGACCGACCATGCCGTGTGCCGACACCTGCCATATGCAGGCTGTCCTCCCACACCAGAGATCTGAATGCTAGCCCACTCCGCTTCCTAAATCATGTCTTAATAAGGCAGAGAGCTAAAATCTGCTCCATTAATTAGAGGCTGTCATACAACCTCTAGGAAACCAGCAACACGACCCCTCTTCTTGTTTCTTCCCCATGTAGATAAGCTATGATTCTGCCCTACACTTTCATTTAACAAAACATTTCACTAATTGTGCTGACGAATCATGCTAGACGTAGGACATCTGCATTGGTGTAAATGCACTGAAGTCAATGCAGCTAAATATTATAGCACCAGTAATCTCATTCATGGTGGGAAGAAGAGAAGGGGTGGGGCAGTATGGTGTTTGGGGAGTATGTTTCTGTTCCTGCTTCTCTGACCTTTTTACTTATTTTAGTGAATGATTTGCTAATACAAAACACTTAAGCAGCTCTGGGAGCTGAGATCAAAGCCCAGCATGAGCGCTTTAACAAGCTAGCCAGCACAGGGAGTATATTAAAGGACAGTAGAACCCTGGTCCATTCATTCAAGAACGTGTATGCTACATACAGCCTTTGTGGATGTAGCTGCCACATGGTGGGAGATACCTGGCTCATCACTGCAGGTAAATACCTTGGCTTTAGAGAAGAGTACGACACAAATACACATCTTTCTGTAGTATTCCCTTCAGTTAACTCTGAGATGCTCCTTGTTCAGTGCTTCTGGTTCAGCCTTTAGTAGAGTAAACCAGTCATTTATTGGATTTAGTTCGTATACTTTACAGATGGTTTAGATTTTTTTTTTTCACCAATCAGTCATGATAATATATAAAAAGTGTTTATTCTTCTGTTTCTTTGTTGTGGGAAAATTAATACTTGTTCACATCACGGGGGTTAATCTAGCATTTAGCAGGCAATTAACTCTTACGTTTTCTGACCTTTTTATTACGTATAAAACAAAACAGAAGGATACAGTCTGTAGTTAGTTATATTTAACTATTGTCCTAGATATGTTTAGCCTTTATCCCAAGAATTTTAGGTGTATACAAAGGGTAAAATGATTTACACAACATTAGAAGCTTGAAATGGCATATTGAGGGGCATACCACATAAATTGCACTTCTTTGTGTTTGGAAATTCCCTTTCTCTTCAACTCAGTAGACACCTTGGCAGGATTTATTAAAGGCACTTACCAGCTGAATAAAAATGTGTAGCTTCAAAACTTAATTTAAAATCTGTTCAGGTAGTTGTTACCCTCACTAAAAATCAATGGACCAAATCTCATACATCTCATATATATCACCAGAATTCCACTTAAATCAAAGACTTGCCTTAATGTAAGTCACAGAATCACAGAAT
>VYZM01024476.1:8270-22276 GCA_013398915.1 Dromas ardeola
GCAGCGCCCTCCGCCCGCAGCGCCTGCAGCACCTCGCGCTGCCCGCCGCCGCTGCAGCGCCTGCAGTGCTGTGCATCCACTGGGCGCCGCCCGCAGCACCGGGCACCCCCTGCTGTACGCCGCCCCCGGCGTCCTGCACCGCCCGAACCGCCGCGGCCCCCTGCGGCACCCGTCCCCTGCCCGGCCTGCCACCCGCACTGCCCGCACCGTGCACCGCCCGCGGCGCCGTGCACTAGCTGTGCCTGCAGGGCCATGCGCTGCCTGCACCCCACGCTGCTTGCAGCCCCTTGCGCTGCCTCTGGCAGTGTGCAGCACCTGCAGTGCCATGCACCCCAGGCTCTGTGTGCTGCCTCCAGCACCACGCACTGTCTGCAGCATCCTGAACCGCCTCCCCTGCACGCTGCCTGCACCATGTACCACTCGTGCTGCGCGCTGCCTGCAGTGCCAGGACTGCCTGTGCTCTGCACTGCCTGCGCTGTGTACTATCTGCAGCCCTGCACCCAACTTGTGCTGTGCAGCATCTGCATCACCAGGCATCACGCTGCTGTGCCGTGCTGCACCTTGTGCCATCCTCACCACGCACCACCCTGCAGCGCCATGCACTGCTCTCACTATGCGCTGCCCTGCAGCACTGTGCACTGCCTTGCAC
This sequence comes from Dromas ardeola, assembly GCA_013398915.1. Taxonomy (NCBI): domain Eukaryota; kingdom Metazoa; phylum Chordata; class Aves; order Charadriiformes; family Dromadidae; genus Dromas; species Dromas ardeola. The sequence continues at coordinate 8,920 of VYZM01024476.1, forward strand.
TCTTAGCTTGAAGCCATCGTGATAATTAAGCAGCTGGTATTAAAACTGGCACCTAAACTCATCTGTGCAGTTCCTTGGAGAGGCCGCGGGGTGGGCTTTGGGGAGCCACCCAGTGCTGATGGAGGAGCAGAGAAGGATGTCCCAGTGTGCAGTTAGTTTTCTGCGAGTCCTTTACCATGTGGCAGGGTTGGTGAGGGCAGCACGGGCAGCGCAGGCAGCATGGGCTGTGCAGGCAGCATGGGCAGTGTGGCGACAGAACCATACTGGGTGACCTGCCAGGCTCAAACCTGAGCCTGTTTGGGCTACTTGGAGCGGAAGAAAATGCTGTTCTTCCCCACCTTCTGCCTTCCCCCAGGCCTGACCTCATGGAGCACCAAATCAGGATCATTTGTGGCACTTCTGGGGATTTGTGGACAGATTTGGGTGTTTATTCCCTCGTCCTGGCTTGCAGCAGGATGCTCTAGCACTGTGTGCCTGAGTGATGGTAACAGGCACTTTGGCTCCAGCCAGCCCATCTTGCTCGGGGCTGGCAGGCAGCCTTGGATGCGGCGTTGGATGTGGCCGTACCTGGGAATCCCACCGGCAGCTGGGAAATGTGCCGGTGGGATGAGCCGCTTTGCCCTCGCCAGACAGCGGTCACGCAGGAGTGGCGATGCTTCTCCAGCAGGTCGATGCGTTGCTTGCTCTGGCCGGGAGCTGTAATGCTGCAGCCCACAGGTCTTGAGTGGGCTGTTCCCAGCATCTCCCCAGCCATGGACATGGTGGAGGAGCTGGGTCCTTCTCCCATGAAGCTCTGCAGAGTCCTGAAGCAGACATGTCCCCCCTCCAAGGCAATGCAGCATCCCGCTGTGGTGGCTTTCATTTGTTCTCCCAGCTCCAGTTGTGTTGCTTTGCCTGCAGACTGGAGAAAATGGGGACACCAGCGGGGGAAATGGTCCATAAGACTGGTATTAGGCTCCTTCCTTTCTCTGGGCACTCCTCACCAGACTGGTTGTTTCCGAAACGCTGAGGGACAGGAGTTTCCTGGTGCTGACAAGTGTTGGCCGAGCAAAACAGGAGAAGACGGCTCCTCTTTGCCATGGGCATCCAGTTGTCTTTTAAGACCAGCTCCCTCGTTACGCTCTTTAATTGCAGCATCCTACTGCTTCTGCGAGCATAAAATCCAATGGCCACCTGCACAACAGAGTGACGTCTGATTTGATTCATTTCTTAAAATCTATTGAGCCTAAACATGATGCACTTAATAGCGGGCAGATCTACGGGTGAAGTATCACACTGCACTGCACTACCAGTTTCAGGAGGAGTTAATGATTTGTTCTATGATACAAAGAGTGTTTCAAGGCACATCTGGAGTCTCCTCCTGGTTATTTAGGGGAACTCTGTGTGTTTGGGGTCCAGCCTTGATCCACTCTGTGCCGTTGAGAAACGCAGTGCGAGACTTACCCCCTTCACGGGAACTTGCTTTGCTGAGAACAGAGGGACCTGGGGATGCTCATTTGCCTCTCACAGAACATTAATTGGATTGCAGTTATAAACTGATATTACGCTATTCTGGAAATAAGATATGAAAAGATTTCCTGGCATGGTGCTGCAGATTTTTCTTTATTAACATTGTGCAGAGAACAAAATACAGCTCACAAATACCTGCTACTAGTTTCACTGTTCATTACAGTGTCACCAACCGTGCAAGAGGCAGAATATCCGCAGGACACTGAACGTGGAGCCTCGGAGCCTCTGGTGGCCTCTGGGAGAGAAGAGGATGGGCATTGCCTATGCCTTGAGCTCCTGATCCTGTTTTCCAATAATTAAGTAAAATAAGGCAGATGAGGAGGAGGTAAAGAGCACTCCTGATGGGGAGGAAGCAAAACCCCCGACTGGTCCTTGGCAGATCAGGGAAGGGTCTGTCCCTTCTTGACCCAAATCTTGTGATGGAGACGACACTGTGGCAGGGCTCATGCAATGGTTGAAAATGACAAAATTGCTCTTTTTTAAGAGCTCTCCCCACTGCTTAGGGGCAAAATAGTGCTGAGCTCAGCTTGCAGCTGCTCACGGCGTCGTCGAGCACGGCCGGCGGTGATTTGCCACTGGTGATCCTGAAGAGCGTGACGTGTCTGCCTGGCAAAGGCAGTGTGAGACGGGCTCCAGGAGGGGCTCAGAGGAGATCAAACCGTTTCTGAAAGACTATGTCTGTAAGCGGCTGCGGCAATTTAAGCATGGGAAGCGATACAAGAGTTTGCCTGAGTACTGAGGAGGAAAAAACCTGGGGGAATTTTATCAAGGGAGAAGTAACAAGCCCGTAAAAATATCCCAGCAAAAGTCATCTGCAGATGTGTAAGTTCATACCAGGATACTGATGGTATATGGGAAAAATGGCTAAAGAGGAAGAGCCAAAATACAGCAATGCATGGGACAACTCCAGTGGGACTTATGAGCCTGAAAGATGAAAGAAACACATGATACTCATGAGAAAGAGAGAGAAAAACAGGTAGGAGATGAAAGCCTTACAGGTACCATGGTTCTCCATCTGCTTTCATAGGTAGGAGACGCACCAGTGGTGCCGAGCAGCCTGGAAGCACAGCTGCTCAGAGTTATGTTTCCTTTGCAACAGCGCCTTTTGTTAAATAAGAAAAAAAACTTGGAGAAACTTATTTTTTACATTTCCATTTTGATTGGAAATGAAGGAAAGACAGTTTTGGGTTCTTGCTTTCGTCCTTTCCAGTGTAGAGTGTTTCAGTGACAAGGCACAGGTCGGAGAAAAGCGGGGAGAAAGTGCATAGAAAAGGAAAACACCATATGAAATGTAGGGTAGGACAATCTTATTTTTGAAACTGATGGAATTAGCGATACCAAAGTTTTAAAAAGAATTGCTGTTTTCCCCTTCCAGCTAAAGGCCTGGACTTAACTCTCCTCTTGGTCCCGGAGAAGGAAATGAGTAGGTGAAGCTGTGAAAAACAGACGGTGAGGACTGAGGGGATGTGAGACAGATCAGTAAGAAAGCCAACGCTGCTCCTGCATGCCCTCATGGTTGTCCAGGACCCAGCTTGTGCCCAGCTCTCTGGGATCTTATGAGGTGGTCCAAGGCTTGATGCTCATCCCCACCCAGAGGCGATGCAGCGGCGCTGTGCAGTGCTGCGGTCGGAGCCGTGTTGCCCCTGTGACATGGAACAAGGCAGTTTGGGAGGGGCGGGGATGCTGCAGGAGTCTGGCTTTGATCTGAGGATGGTAAAATCTTGGCAAACCTGCCCTGAAGCCTGGCAGCTTGAGAAGCTTTTAGCAAGTCCAGGTCTAGCAAGTGTGGCGTGGAAGCTGCCGCAGGAGGAGGGGGGGCCTTTGCTTTCTGCCATCATCCCTGTGCCCGTTGGCAGGGGCTGTGGCTGCCCGGCTGCATCCCTGGGGGGAAACCATCCTCAGAGGAAAAGGAGTTTAACCAAATCCTCTTCCAGCATTAATTCATCCCCATTCCCAAACTCCCCTGTGTTTGAGACAGCAGAGCCCATGCATACAGACCTCTGCACGTGCCCTGTACCAGCATGTGGGTGACCCGTGTCGGGCTGCATGGTGGGGAGAGCATCACTTTGGGGTCTCCCAGTGGGACTCCTCATGGTGGCACCCAGAGATGTGGCCCTGTGATGGGTGACGCTGCCCAGCCGAGCCCTTGCAGACAGGCTCCTGTGGTGCCTGGGCAGCGGTGGGACCAGCTGGGGCTATGTGTGGACACCCAGAAGCGAGGAGAGGCTTTAGGGTGCCGTGGTCATCCACAAGCCTCCCTTGGGAAACCAGAAACTCTGCTCGTGCTGCTGCATTGGCGTTGGGGGAAGTTTATCATCCTCTGCTCCTCTGTGCCAGGTTATAAGGTAGGGGCCGAGGCAGCTCCTTCTCAGGCTCACCTGGTGCCCAAGGCGGCGGGAAACCAGGGACCTCTTTGCTTCTTGGAGCTGGACTGAGATGAAGCACTGTTGGAGTTGGGGGCATTTTTTCAGCCCAAGCAGAGAGAATGACAATTTTGGAGCTCTGGTAAAAGCAGCAAAGCTCTTGTGGCCATCGCTGCCATCCCCACCTCCAGCTCCTCCATCTGAGGGGATGCTTTAAGACACCCAGCCCGCACCAACCCCAGCCAGTGTGCTAAAACCCGGTCCAGCACTGACTCAGCAGGGCTAGGAGCTTTAAAACTTAACCACCGCAGATTAGTTTATTTCCTGTCTTTAAAAGTTTCAGTGCCCAGTTCCGGCTGTGCCGCAGAGCCAGTGGCACGGGCGCCTGGCCAGGAGGGAGCAGGACAGAGGTGCGGGCGGTGCTGCCGTGGGGGACGCCAGCCCCACTGTTTCTTGGTGCTTTGCCAGGGCTCAGGCTGTTCCTCTGCTTTCGGGCCCGGCTCCGTTCGTTAGGTAGTGGAAAGGCTCCCTCGCTGCTCTGAATCACTGCTGGAGCGCGTTAGCGTGAGGCTCCAGCTCCCTGGCGTTAATGAGAGCCAGCGGGCGTTGCAGTGAGCTCATGACAAGGGGTGATGTCAGCGGCAGATTTCTCCCGTCCCCCCGAGACCCGGGGCTGCCCTGGGGCGGCGTGTGCCGGGGCAGAGCCCCGCGCCATGTCACCTGCCCTGGGCTCAGCGCGGGGTGACGCGGTGCGCAGGGCCCTTCACCTGAAGGGGAGGCTGGGGCTTACAGCAGCATTTCAGAAGACAATTTCTCTCAATCTTGGGGGAAAAAAAAAAGAAAACTGCTCTTTTCCTATATTTTTCAAGCTGCACCCTAGCCTTTTCACGTGCTTGTTGACTTTTCTGACAGCTGCGTTTTCCTTTAGCTTCATTTTAACCACTTCAGCTCCTTGTTGCCTGCAATCCTTCCATGCTGGACATACCGACCCGTGCAGCGATAAGCCCTCGTGCTGTCGCTGCTGCCAGCAAGGAAAGGGCTCTCCATGGGCTGGGGACTGGGATGCTCCGGAGGTGGGAAGGTGTGGTGCTGCCTTCAGCAGATTTCCTATCCCAAGGACCTGGTTCCTGACCCAAACGGCTCCCAGCTGCCCCCTCTCCTTTCTTCCAAAGACCCTGAAGTGCACCCGTCATCACGTGCAACAGCCTGGAGAAAGATCTGGGCCTTAACCCACGAGAAGTGGGTTAAGATGAGGCTGATTTTTGAAGAGCCTGGGACCTGGCCTTATTAAAGGCCTACCGAGGGAAAAAGGAAAGGAGATGCTTTGGAAATGTTCTGAGATGGGGCTGCTTTTTAGGAAATAAAGTAGTTGTTTGAGTCTTGGACAATTTTCAATGCCCAAGAGGGGGAAACTGAGGCAGCACAAGGATTTGGGGAGCTGCATGCTACACTCCTCATCAGTCAGACCAAGTGACCAGACTCTCTCGATCCAGTCCAGGCTCTACTCAGTGCCGTCATTTTCTTCTTGATTTACACATTCTGTTGCACAAAGGCCAGTTGGGAGCATCCAGAATGGACACCCCGATGCTCCTGCGTGTAAAATCCAATTGCAAAGCCTTCAGTTGATACTTTTTGACTCAAGAAAGGCTGAGAGTCAACTGTTTTAGCCCTGTAATAGCCAAAGATGTGGCATGGACAGTGTCATTTTTAATATGGACGGTTCGTTTAGTAGAATCTCCCCGGGACTGGGCTGTGCTACTGCAGCTCTCCCCTGTGCCTGCGCCTGGACTACAGCCCCATCCCGTTTGCTGGTGCCTGCCCTCCGAGGGGCAGGAGAAGGAGGATACTGATGCCCGGGGAAGGGTTCGGTCCTGTGGCCACCGGGTCCCCTGGCACACACCGGACCGCAGGGGCTGCGGCTGGAGCTCCGCCAGCCCGAGCCGAGCTCCTGCCACCCCGTGAGGCTCTAGCAAGGGATGGCAGCAGCAACCTGCTGGAGGGGGTGAAAGCTGCAGGCCACTGCAGAAGAGAAATACAGCCCCTAATAATAGAGAGCATCCACCTACTGTCCCTCTGTAGAAGGCAATAAATCCTGCCACACCCTTTCCAAGGGGAGCGCTGAGCTCCTGCTGTCCGGCCGGCTGTGGGAGACCCCACAAAGTGAAATACCTCCAAATTACACACACTTGATGGTGGCATGAATTATTAGCAACTGTTGTTGGAAAGTGTGGTTCATGCGAGAGGAGCGAACAGTCTTTCTTCTGCCCAGTATGGGCATTTTTACAGCCAGCTGAAACCACAAGAAACGCGGGCAGGAATTCAGGCTGTTGGAGGTAGAAGGAGACACAGTTTCCAAAAGCTGATTAAAAAAAAAAGCTTGCAATGTGTGTTTTTTCAAAACCAAGCAGAAGAAGGACTAACCGCCATGCCAGCTTTGTCCTTTACTGTGTGCTGCACAGCACAGCATCTTCCGTGCCTCTGGGGCAGATTATATTTGGTCGTCTGGCCCCAAGGTCTGAGGAGGCTTCACCTCCCGGTCCTGCTGCAGTGCAAGGTCTGAGCGGCATCGTCTCTGGAGCAGAGGGACAGGAGATGCGCTGACATCCCCGGCAGATGCTGTAGGGGAATTCAGATGAGTGGGGCCCAGCTCTCCTCAGGGCACGCAGGTCTCCTGTCCCATGCCCTGGGATGCCCTGCTCCATGTGACGAGGTTGGGGATGCAAAATGTCCAGGGCAGCTGGGTCTCGTGGTGATGGGGAGGGCTCAAGCCAGAAGTTAGCAGCTCCGGTTCTGCAAACCTCCTCTGAAGTCACTGAAAGCCTCCTCTGAAAAAGAGCAGCAGAACCCAGGTTAGGAACGACCTGCCGGGCAGTGCGGTGTCTGTGAGCACCTCCTGTTGGGAGGAGATTTGCAAGGTCAGTGATGGCACCAACAGCATCCGACCTGCGGCGTGGGGCTGAGTCCTTGTCTGCAGGGGTTGCTCGGGGGTAACGCCGCACCCTGCCAGCCCTGAGCCAGCGCCTCCGCTCCCGAGGAACACACTCTGATTTCACTGCGTGTGGGAAGCCTGCAGGATCTGTGCTAGAGCTCTTACCTTCCTGATGCTTATTAGTAAACCATCAGTAGTTTAAGAAACTGCTGCATTTAACGCCCAGAGACCACTTACATCCATTTTTTTTCAGATGTTCGTAATTGTCTGAAACATCCAGTTGAGATTCCCACATGGTGCCTGTGCCAGAGGATGAGCTGTTTTGGAAAAACCAAAGGAAAATTACCATGATACTTCTGAGGATATGAGGAGACAGATATCATTTCTCCATTGTTTATAAACAACCTCTTGTGCCTTCAAAAAATTCATCTCTACAGCTGGAAGAGCCCATGGGGAGATGCTGGAGTTCAGCAGCGATGCGGTCCTCACCAAGACTGCGCTGATGGAGAGCTTGCTGTGCCCGGCAGCTCCAGCACCGAGCTCTGACGCTTATCTCACAGTTTGGATGGGGCACCAAGCTCTGAAATGGGAAATCGTGGGCAGCGGCGGTCTTGAGCACCAGGGCCAGGCAGGCGGCAAGGGCGACCAGTGGCTGGGAAGGGAGTGGGAAGGGACAGGCAGTGCTGCCGGTGCCGCAGTCTCCAGAGATGCTGCTGGAAGGCTGGGTGCCTGGGGATACAGCCCTCAGGAGATGGTGTACGGCCATGAGCCCACAAGATGCCCTGGCTGGTACGGTGCAGAGTTGCAGCGGCCTTGCTGAGGTGTTGTTCGAGGATAACTTAGCAATTGCAGGCTGGAGAATTGTGATTTCCTGATGGGCAAGGGAGCTTCCTGAAGGATTTCCTGAAATAGGAGAGTGTCTCAGACAGAGTTTGGGGCTCTCCAGCCCTTGACAAGCATGTTGGAACTCCTGGCAGTGACCTGGGGGATGCTCTGCCTGTCTCCCAGCTCCACCCCGATGGCGCTGGGAGCCAGGGCCCCTCCGTGCCCCAGGCTGCCAGGCCGGCATATGGGCACCCATGGCTTCCAGGCTTGCTGAGTCCTCAGCAGCTTGCCACACGGGTTGCTGCAGAATGGGGATTGCCAAACTGCTCCGTAGCTTGCCAGATGGACCACCAGGCTGGCAGGAATCATCTGCTCCTCGCTGCCCGCTTGGCAGGCTGTCGGCATCCCCGGGCTGGCCTGCTCCCCTGGGCTCCTCGGTCCAATGCTGCGGCAAACTGGAAGGATGCTCAGCAGCTGGGACCATCAGGACTTCCAGGTGCCTGCCTGGCCAGCCGCTGGGGAGCAGGAAAGCTGTGAGTCTGGGGAGCCCCAGAAACTAAATCCCATCCCTGGCATGGCAGCACCTCGGGGGTCCTCCTCTGCTGCTGCATCTAGCAGGATGTCACCGAGGCAGGGACGCTGTTGTCCCCACTCACTGGCACCCCTTGCCCGCTGCCAGAGCCCTCCAGGCTGGGACACAGCTCAGATCCCCCATGCACTGCTGGGGAGGGGTCTGGGCTCTGCACCAACCTGCTGATGTGCATCAGGGAACCGCACACGAAGGTCCTGGCTCCTCCAGAGCCCACCCACCCTCACGGTGCTGGACGGGGGGACATCCCATCTCTGTGCTCACCCTCTGGTCTTCTCTGCCCTTAACCCACCTGGGCTCCAACAAGACGGCCAAAATGGGCTCAGGTCTGCTGCAGGAGATTAATGGGTCTCCTTTCACACACCCGCTCTCCCCCGAATGCACAGGGGCCGAAAGTCTGCCAGGCAATTACATCCAGGAACATAAGCAAGTTATTGAAAAGCCTTGCTGGCAGAAACATCAGGATCTAATTTCAGCATGTGAGTGAAAATATTATTCTCCCGTGTGAAGGGAGAAGTGATGAAAGAACAAGAGGCTTTTTGAGACGAGTCGGGACCACCAAGTTACACCAGGACAAAAGTTGAGCAGCGATTTCCCAAACCCCAAGCATCCTGCAGAAAGGTTTTCGTTGTAGTTAAAACATTGTCAGGAGTTTCCCTCTGGTCCAGGATGTGATTCCTGGTCCTGGGAGGCTGCAGAGGAGGTTAGCCAAGGTTGGAGAGGGAGCAAGTGGATGGTTGAGAGTTTGCAGGGGTGGGGGCATGCCATGGGTGAGAGATGCTTGTGCAGTCGCTGTGGGCATGGCCTCATAGAATCATAGAATAATAGAATGTGTTGGGTTGGAAGGGACCTTTAAAGGCCATCTAGTCCAACCCCTCTGCAGTAAGCAGGGACATCTTCACCTAGATCAGGTTGCTCAGAGCCTCATCCGGCCTGGCCTTGAATGTCTCCAGGGATGGGGCCTCCACCCCCTCTCTGGGCAACCTGGGCCAGTGTCTCACCACTCTCAGTGTAAAGAACTTCTTCCTAATGTCTAATCTAAACCTGCCCTGCTCTAGTTTAAACCATTGCCCCTCGTCCTATCGCTCCATGCCCTTGCAAACAGCCCCTCCCCAGCTTTCCTGTAGGTCCCCTTCAGGGACTGGAAGGGACTCTAAGGTCTCCCCGGAGCCTTCTCTTCTCCAGGCTGAACAATCCCAACAACCCTCATCTGCTGGAGGTTCAGGACTGTGCTCGGACGCTGGGCTGGGGAGCAGAAGAAGGTTGCACCGTGCCACAGTTCTCCTGGCGTGGGGTCAGTGCAGCCGAAGCAGGTTGCCAAAGCAGAGAAGTAGGGTCCAGCGGGCGCATCAGACCCTCAGGGAGGAGACTTGGCACAGCCCCTCATAAGACTCAGGGCTCGATTGGCCTTCCAGGGGTTGGCCCACGTCTGCCTCAGTGCCAGCCTGGCATGGTGGAGGGATGGGGCACAGCCCAGCCCTCACCAGCTGCGGTGGGAGCTGGGGCTGGGGCTGCTGGTCCCTGCGAAGGGCCAGGACCAGGGCAGGAGGTGTGGGGCACATGAAGCCCGCGGGGCTGGTGTGGTCATGGGTGCTGTCCCCACAGCGCAGGATGCGTGGCACATGTCCCCAGCAGCTCCCTGACACAAGGCAGGCCCCTTCCCAGGCATGCTAATCCTCTCAAACGCTCGCAGCACCCAGTACAATGGCAGCCTTTCAAACCCCGGCACCCAGGAGAGCGGGGAAGATCACACGCATCGCAGGAAGAGGCTGGGGGTGCGTAGAAGGACGTTTGTCTCCCTGAGCTAGGCTTTGGTTGCTCATGAGCTGCCTGCCTTTCATGTGCTTTCAAAGGCAGCACTGATGTCTGGAGAAGCAGCTCTTTCAAATTACAGAACTCCTCTGCCTGCGTTGAGCAGAGAGCTGTAATCCCAGGCAGAGCTGCAGGGGGGGAGACGCTCACAGGGACACCCATGCACACACCATGGGTAGACACACATGCACTTGGTGACACACACATATGGATGCTCTGAGCAGGGCTTGGAGCAGACCATCTCCAAAGGTTCCTTCCAGCCTCAGCTGCTCTCTCACTCTGAGTGGTTTTATCCTTTGCAGGAAATACATGGAGATATGGAGGGCCACAGAGATGATGAGCAGGGACCTGGAGCATCTCTCTGCTGAGGAAAGGCTGAGAGCCCTGGGGCTGTTCAGCTGGAGAAGAGCAGACTGAGAGGGGATCTCATCAATGCCCAGCAACAGCTAAAGGGTGGGTGTCAGGAGGATGGGGCCAGACTCTTCTCAGTGGTGCCCAGCAACAGGACAAGGGGCAACAGGCACAAGCTGGAACATGGGACATTCCATCTGAACCTTAGGAAAAACTTCTTTCCTGTGAGGGTGGCAGAGCCCTGGCACAGGCTGCCCAGAGAGGTGGTGGAGTCTCCGTCTCTGGAGACATTCAAAACCCGCCTGGACGCGTTCCTGTGCCACCTGCTGTGGGTGACCCTGCTCTGGCAGGGGTTTGGACTGGGTGATCTCCAGAGCTCCTTCCCCACCCCGGCCAGTCTGGGATTCTGTAATTCTGTGATACAGCAAAAATGGCAACTGCACACACAGCCCAGCTTTGACTCTGGTTCCAGTGTGGGGCTGCAGAGAGATGTGGTGGGGTGAGCTGAGCCTCTGAACTGGTTGTACCTCCATGGCTGTCCTGGGCAGGACCCCTGGTCCTGGTGTGGAGCTGCACAGCAGGACCAGTCCAGATGTCCCACTGGCTGTGTGGAGTGGGGCTATCGGTCTGGTGTGAGATGGGCGAGAGCGTGGCTGGTGGACTGCAATGCTTCACCTTCCTGCCCAGCGCGTGGGACATCCACGCTGAGACCTCCCCAGCACCATGTCCGAGGTATCCTCGGTGCTGCTGGTGTGCAGGGCGGGGGATGATGGGTTGTCCTGGCCTGGCCGCTGCGGAGGGGCTGGGCTCCATGCTCCCATGTAAGGTGCAGTGGAGGCAAATGCCCTGGGGATGCTCTGGGGCAGCTGCAAGCATGGGCTGGTGTCCCCATCTCCAGCCCACAGGCCACTCCCCGCCAGCGGCCCAGGGCCAGCAGTGAGAGCCGGAGGGACCCTGGGGGCTGTGCTTGGCTCTTGCGTGGCATTGCTTGCCCTGTCCCGATGCCTGTGCCAATGGAGCTGCAGTGCTGGCAGGACGCAGTTACTCCAAAGGGCTCCTTACCAAGGGGCTGACCTGCCTTGGCCCCACACCCCACGTGTCCCAGAAGGGTAGATGCTGGGAGGGCTGGATTCTCCATCCCATTGCTCTGGGTCCATTTTTGGCCCACAGCTGAGGGCTGCCAGGTCTGGGTGCAGGATGTACCTGACTGGAGACAGTGTGGGGTGAAAGAGATGCAGGTGGGAGAAATATCCTTGGGCTGGAGCAGAGTCAAAGACAAATGGATGACATCCTGCATCCCAGGGGCCGGGCCAGGACTGGGTGACGTGCAATGTGCCAGTCTCTGCCCGAGCACCAGGCAGGGGCAGTGGGCAGCTTCATGGGACTGCGTGGAGGCAGGGACCTGCCTGCTGTCAGTGCCAGGCAGAGGAGGGTCCCTGTGCAGAGCCCCGCTGCAGGTCTGCCAAGAAACAGCTCTGGGAGGAAACACGCAAGTGCCTGAGCACGTGTGCACCAGGGAAGATGGAGCCCCTTCCCTGGGCTGTCAAGTGGCAAGATTGTTGGGGCCCAGTTCCCCCACTTTGGGTGCACTTCACATGGTGTTTTATTTGGATGAAGGGCAGAGGGCTGGAGCCAGCAGTGGGCACATTCTTCTCCCCACTGCCAGCTGGAAGTGGGGATGTCCCAGGGAAGAGGGTGGTGGGATCTTCCCCAGGTTTGTGGCTGCCAGCACCCGTGGGAGGTTTGGGGTTGGGACGTGACAATGATGCACGTCAGTCTCCAGCGTGCCTGACCCCTGCTGGGTGGCGCTTGGCTGCGGATGGCTGTGCTCCCTGCTCCTGCCGGACCAGCACATGGACTGGTGGGCACTGGGAGGGGCAGGTGGAGGCAAAAGGCTCTGCAGGGTTAATAAATCATCCCTTTCCCCTTCTGTGCCTGTTCTCTCTGCCTCCTACACCCCTCCGAGTGGGGTTGTGCCCATCCACTCTGCGTTTACCTCTGATGAGGGGCTCTTCCTGGCATGGCAGAAAAAGGGGTGCTGCGGTTGTGCCGGGCTGTCTCGCCTGGCCGCTGCAGCCGTCACTGCTGTGGAGATGACATGGGATCATTTCCTCCTGTACCTGCCATGGGCTGGCACTGCCCCAGCACTGCCCCAGCCCCCCAGCTGAGTGCTGGGCTAAGTCCACGCAGAGTGAATGAAAGATGTGGCCAAGTGAACCCCCAAACCATGGAAGCAACTCCCTTGGATGAGCAGATCTTCACAACAAGATGTGGAGAAGGTCATGAAAACAGGATTCCTTCTTCTCCAGGGGCCCAGCATGACTCCAGGGCCTTCTCAGGAATGTGTCCAAGAATCAGGAGAGCAGCCCAGGGCTGCTCCAGCCCCCACCGAACCCTAAGCCCCTGGCTGCTCCCCAGGATGGAGAGGAGGCCTGGGCAGGCTGTCCTGCAGGGCTGGGGGAAGCTGCTCCATGGGCACAGGAGATCTGTGGATGGGCACCGGGTCCTTGCTGTCTTCCATCTTGGTGCACGGAGCCACCAGCCCAGCCTGGGAGTGTGACATGGGGATATCCTGGGGACATCTGCAGCGTGGGGGGAACAGGGCTTTCCTTGGTGCCCTTTCTTGCTGGAAGAAGGTGATTTTTGGTGGCGGGAGGGCCACAGCGCTGCCTAGGCGTTGCAATGCAGGGCAGGCAGAGACTGAAGAAACGCCAGGGGCTGGTCCCCGGCTGCCACCAGGCCACTGTGGACCCATCCAAAGGCCATATGTGCATGGGTGTTCCCGAAATGAGCAGGAATGGCCTAGAAGGACTGAAGTTCTGAAGATCAGGGCTTTTCGCCCAAACTGGAGAGGCAAGTGTTTGAGCTCCCTCTGCGCAGTGCCAGGGGACCACTGGAGAGGAACTGGGACACCCAGGACCAGGGTTTGGTGTGGGAAAAGGCCCACGCCGCGCTGTCGGAGGGGTTAAGATGGGGGGG